>JASPKZ010000827.1:2267500-2542500 GCA_030220185.1 Diploptera punctata
AGCGAAGAAGATATGAAGAAAACCTTGGTTGGGCAACATGGAATGTGGTCGACACTTGGATGGGTGTACGGCTTCCGAAACGGACCACACTGAAAACTGAAGATGTTTAACTACATAAGAAGTAAACCTTGGAAAGGTGTACGGCTTCAGAAACAGACCACACTGAAAATTGAAGGTATTTAACAACATAAGAACTAAACCTTGGATTGGTGTACGTCTTCAGAAACGGACCACAGTGAAAACTCTATGCATTTTATTATATAAGACCTAAACCTGACTCGAATTTATCATTCCTTGATAATGGCATGTGGGATCATGTCGAAACGTTGGAATCAGTGGCCAGAGGCCGAACTTGAATCCAAGACGCGGAAAACCCAAGAAAACTTTCATATTCATATATATACTATGTTTCTTGATATTCATACTATTAAAACTCCCAAAAAATGTAAATGGTTTTTAAAAACATTTTCATATCACCTAGTATTACTATGAAAATTCTGTTTTGTAATTACAGGGTTATATACAAGAAGTTGATTCTGAAATGAAAGTCATATGAGTCGACAGTATATTATTATAAAGATAAATACCAATTAGTATAACTGTAACAGGATTGATAGTCAGGGCAAGGGGTAAAATACCAGGATTCTTAGCTTAATTTTATACATCTTTAGATTTGGATAAAGTAGATCTTTCTAAACTTTCCATTGCTGCCATTCGAGGGTCAGGTTTCTATTTTAAGGAACCATTTTTACGAAAGTTCTCCTTTGTAGCTACAATTTGAAATTTTAACATACTTACAAAATCTTTATCATTAAGTTAAGAATCAGTTGTCTGTATCACTTTGTCCTTGTGAAAAATGTCCAATGAGGATAGTTTATATCAATAATACGTAATTTTAGAGGCAAACTAGAATGTAATTTATCGGATATAACTAACTAATGCACTGGCATTATCGAACTTGTAGGTTCATGTCTGTGTGGACATAAGCTCTCAGAAGCTCTCTACACATCCCTATCCTGAGCTAATGTTTTTTAATCATCCCCTGTATAATCTACTTCCCTCACATTATGATTAACGTTTTTCTCCCACTTCTTTCTTGGTCTACCAGCTGGGTGTTTTCCCTCTGGTTTTCCTGCAAGAAGTTTCCATACCCCTAACTTCTTTCTTGGTCTACCAACTGGGTGTTTTCCCACTGGTTTTCCTACAAGCTTCCATGTCCCTCTTTCATTCTCCATTCATGCCACATGTCCTGCCCATTGCAGTGTACAAGACTTAACTGTTCTTATTATATCTGGTTATCGGATATAAAAAGATAATTTCAGACGAGTTTATCATTTTCAGTAATGAAGTGGAAAAATAGTGTTAATTCATCTGACATGTAATTCGCACTGTATTATAATATAGCCTCATCTTTTAGAGAATTTTAGAGAATTTATTTATTCTTAGTTTTTGAAACGTTTCATTTAAGCGATATTTTTGCAAAGTAAAACTTTTTTATACACATTCAGAAGTTACTCATTTTATAATATGCTTTACTAACATATGTAATATTGTTATTTGTAATAAGTCTGTTGTTTATGTTGTAATTATTCTCCTTAACTAGAATTTCAGCTATTTTGTACAAACTGAAATTAGGTCAATCTGTAACAACGATACCCACTGTGGGATTTAATGTAGAAACTGTTACATATAAGAATGTTAAATTTAATGTTTGGGTAAGTGCTTAAAACCCACAGACTAAGTGTGTGGGATAATTTTATATCTATTTTCATGACACAAGATATTTCAATTTAGTTTATTTTTTTAATTAATATTAAGAAGCTAAAGCTGTTACTATGATTGAAATAAGTATATTAAACTCTCTTTACCATTTGATTACAGTAATTTAGTAGTGTACTTTAATATACTTATTTCAATCATAGTAACAGCTTTAGCTTCTTAATATTAATTTAATAAATAATGCTATAGCTATGTGGAGTCCCTTCATGTCTTCTTCAGGTAGAAGCCATTCATTGTGTATTTGTGAATGATGATTCATAGCATTTGAATGTGGGACCAAGACAGTAAGGTAAAGGAAGGATTTATGCTTGAATGGGAAGGAAGCCTGGATTAGCTCAATGGTTAGAGCATCAGCACGGAAAGCTGAAGGTTCGGGGTTTGATTCCTGGTTCAGGCATACATTTTTCTCTTTACCATTTGATTAGTTTATTTTGTTTATTTTTATTTGAACATGCTTCTCAAAAACTATTGTGGTTTAGGTTGTTCTAGCACACATGCCAATTTATGAAAATTGGAATGAAACACAAGTTATTGACTATGTTGGTAATTCTCATTTACCTTTGGTTATATCTCATGCTACCAATATGTTTATTATATTTCTGCCATATAGTTACTTCGTCCACCGCTGTGGTCTCGAGGTAGAGTGCTGCCTTGTCACGCAGCGAGCCCGGGTTCGATCCCCAGTCAGGGCAGCTTTTCTGGGTGAGGTTCTTATTGGGGTTTTTCCTCACCTGTAAGACAAATGTCAGGAAAACTTTTAAGACCAACGGTCCCCGAAATCATATGGCCATCATCATCATCCTTCACCGGTGTGGAAAGCAACGGGAAGATACCACACTTACAATTCCTTAGTAAAGCTGCAAGCATAGCATGAAAATGCTATGATTGCAGTGAAAGACCTGCCCTCGGGCAGAATTACTATGGATGGATGGAAAGTTACTTCAGATTGATTTTTTCCCTATATATGTTCCATTCATACACTGTCAAGAACATATGCTATATAAAAAGTCAAATATATTATTTTGGTTAGCTTTTTTAAATTTAAGGCTTATGAGTTTGTTTAACATAGTTGGCTGTCCTGTTATACCCATAATTTAAAATACATTATTTTTAAAATAGTAGTAGTAGTAGGTAGTAGTAGCAGCAGCAGCACCACCAATAATAGCATTAGCTTATAAACAAAACAATAATGTTAATGAATTATTTTGTTAATACATATACTTTCAATGGAAGTCTTTAAAAAAGTAAATTATGACTCTAAAGTTCAGATTATGAATTGAACTAAACTACATGCTACGACTAGCCTCGAAGGTCCTTGACCTACCAGTGGCTGCTAGCCTCACATCCACATGTGGCATTTATAGGGGTGACAATTGTCCAGTCAGTATAGGGGTGATATATGATCGGTATGTCAAGCCTCTCAGTTGGTTTTCTCAACCTGAAACTGCTACTTATTGTAGCTACCCAAATTCCTCATGATACTGGATAGATACTTGTACCATATTCGCTGAAATTCCATTTGGCTTGAAAGAGTTTTTTTTTTTTTTTTCTTTAAATTATTTATTTTTTTATAGGGTTTAAGCTTTTTTTTTATCAAGAAAATGCCTTGAACCAGAACATGCCCCATAGCTTTGTACGCATGGCATGATGCTTTAGACCATTCTGATACAATGCTAAAAACTAAAGTTCTTAAAATAATTAAATTTATATCTGCAAATAACATAATTAATAATATGTAAAATGTAGTCTATCTATAATAAATGTTTAATTCTAATATGTGTATTTTATTGTAATAAATGGTTTGTTCTTATTTTAAAACTTGGGTAGAGGTTAAGACTCATTTGGAGAACCACCACATTCTTTCCATCTAAGACCATGACATGACTTCTCAAAGTGGTGAAAGGAGTAAAGAAAATGTGATAAGGGCTATAATTCAATTTAGTGTTTCAGTCTCCAAGGAAGGTTGGCATTTCCACATTTCAGAAAGGAAATTCTAGAGACAGATGTAAAATTACGTGGGAAGTACTTTGAAGTAAAGCTGAAAAAGCAGAAGCAAATTCTAAAAGTGTAGCAGGAGCAATGTAATTCACAGTGGTTGAAAATAATCTCTCAAATAGTACAGAATATTTGACGGCATCTGGTGATTTTTCTGGCCTCTATCAAAACGTGACAAATTTTTTTAAGGTCCATCAATTTTAGATATGATATGTCACTCATTTTTGCAATGGCAAAGAATGATCTTTTCTAATGCAGTCAACTTCTCTACTAAAAAAGGGGGATCTACTCTTATGTATAGTCTTAACACTTGATTTGACCACACATACACTGTCATTTTAGAGTGTCATTGCTGTATTGAGGGCAGATGCATATATGAATGGTTGTTGAATCACTATATGATTCTTTATGCTAGTTAGTTACATCCTGATTGAATTTTTAAATTCCATGGGGATATTTATCTAATCTAATTTATTAATGTATAATTTTATCACTCGCCTCATATTTTTCTTCTTTTTAGACTAGTTTTGGCACCTCGTTCAGTACCATCTTCAATATTTCCACGACCATTGTTTTGTCGTCCTGAAGCCGTCTTTTGCTCACTTTGTTGGTATACTGAAAACCTCAAAATCAAGTAATTTTCCATGTGAATTTCAAAGTTCATTAATTTCTCCTTTTTTGTTTTTTTAATGTAGAAAAGGAGAAATTAATGAACTTTGATGAAATTTCCGCGGAAAATGACTTGAAGTTTTCCAGTCTACCAATAGAGGGAGCAAAAGACAGCTCTTCAGTCTGACAAAACAACAGTCGTGGAAATATTGAAGAAGGCTGAAAGTAGTCTAAAAAGAAGAAAAATATGAGGTGAGTGATAAAATTATACATAAATAAATATCTCATAGTGTAGTAGTAGTCTAATGTCCATTAGATTGGATGTGTTCCATTTGCTTTCTTGCTTCCCAATAGAATCCAGCCAGAGTTATTGTGGGTGACATCTTGAGAGCCTCACAGTTAGTAAGGTGGTCTTTATCCATTGTTGAGTTATTATCTTGACACAGTATACAATTAGGAGAGTTGAAGATTCCAATTTTGTATAGGTGTGCTGCCAGATAGTCATGTATTGGAAAATGTTAAATAACATCGTTTACTACTTATAAAAGTGGTGGTGTAAAATTCTCAAATGTAGATACTTCTAAACGAAGCCGGCCGTTGGCGATGGCAGTGTCATCTACCTGACAGCGGACGAAACGAGAATTATAGATTTGTATATGTGGAAAGAATTGTTAGTGTTTGTGCTAGGTGTGGAATGGTGTAGTGGGCTGCACACTAGCCTGGAGAACGAGAGGTCCATGGTTCGATTCCTGGTTCACACGTTGATTTTTCTGTTCACAATACCATTATAATATTATAAGATAGTCATGGCCTGTTAATAGTATAAATGTTGTTACTGCTTTATGCCTTGGTTGTTCATATATTAAGTTTGTATTGTGCAAGATAGTTGCCCATGATTTCTCATTAATTTGTGTTCTGAAGTGCTCCATCAATTATTTCTGGAAGTTTCTTTTAATAATAATTTTTGCAGAATGATAGGGCAGGGTTTGATTTGTTTTCTGTAAAATTTTAGTACCCTTTTTGCTAAGAAATCTGCCATTTCATTTCCATATATCCCACAATGAGAGGATATCCATTGGAGCTGAATAATTCTATTATATACATCATAGTGTTAATTTCTTAAAAAAATAACTATGTATCTAAATTGACTTGAAAATGATTTATTAGGAAACAGGATATCTAACTAATTAACTGGCCTTGTTGCTTTTGGGACGTGAATTCAAATGAAAATGTGGGGAAAAGTAAATCATATGCAGAAAAAAACTGACTCACTGTCTCTCCAAGATGTTCTGAAAGCTTCATTTGCTGTTGGTGAGGACATGAAGTATTTTGAAAGAATAGACTTTTTCATGCCCATGGGACTATAAATGATTTCTATTCTATAGTGTTCTGCCATAGGGCAGATCCTTCACTGCAATCATAGCATTTTCAATGCTATGCTTTGCAGCTTTACTAGAGAATTATAGTGTGGTAGCATCCTGTTGCTTTCCACTCTAAATTATTTAGTTAACCTTATTTCAATGTTTTTATTTAAATTTATCACTCAACCTGAAGGACAAATTAATATTTGAAGAGAAAAAACTTTTGCCTAAACTGGGATTTAAACCTGAAACCTGTGATTTAACACACTATTGCTCTACCTTTATGCTATCCAGGCTTCCAATTCAATTGGATATATTTCTCTTATACAAATCCCCATCATCACGAGCCAGAGAACATTTGTTCCCAATGCCATCTGGCAGTTTCTTATTCAAGAAACATACGTTTAAATAAAATAAGTCTAACTAGCTATAATAGTTATATAAATCAATCCCATTAAAAATATTCTTGAATAAGAAGCTGCCAGATGGCGTTGGGAATAAATGTTCTCTCCCTCATGATGACAGGGATTTGTAAGAGAAAAAAATTCCATTTGAATTAGGAGCCTGGATAGGTTAAAAGTAGAGCACTGGTGGTTAAACCAGTGGTCCTGGGTTCAAATCCCAGATCAGGCAAAAAATGTTCTCTTCAAATATTATGTTTAATAATAAACTATGTTAGAATGCAAACTTTCACATCTGATTGTACAATGGTAACTATTTACTAATGAGGGAACTGTCAACCATTGCGTGCCGAAACCTACCTTGAAATTTCTTCCAGAGAAGCATTGTGATGTACCAAGGCTGTGTCCAAAAAAATAGTCTGCCATTTTAAAGTGCAAAGCCAGAATCCAGTAATGGTACCCTGCTGTACGAAGCAGATATACATCTCTGCATGAGTTAAGCACAGAGTGGAGTGAGGCAGGATGCGGTGCAGATGGCAGGTAGCGAGGGTTTTCCGGTCTGCCAATACAGGAGTTGTATTACTTTGCTATAGTTTAAATGAGAAATTTGGCACTTGAGAAATTTCAAGGTAGGTTTCAACATGCAATAGTTGACAGTTCCATTGTAAGCTATTAGACCATAGTCCATTCAAGCTGAAAGTTTAATCTTTTCAAGGCATCAGCTTCATTGTTGTTTTTGGTAATAATTATAGGAGGAAAAAAAGATATTATGAAATACTTCATAAGACTAAGCTAAGTAAAATTTCATAGCAATTTGCTTTTTGTTTTGTATAGCAATAAAGATAGACTTTTGTAGTATGAAAGTGTCATTAATGGCCTACGTTTGCAACTAAAGCAGATAGAAATTAATTAATTAATTGTATATGTGAATGTGGTGTTCATAGGATGTGGGTGGACAGGACAAGATTCGGCCGTTGTGGCGACACTACTACACAGGAACGCAGGGTCTGATCTTTGTAGTGGACTGTGCAGACAGAGATCGCATAGATGAAGCGAGGCAAGAGCTGCATAGGATAATCAATGATAGAGAGATGAGAGATGCCATCATACTCATATTCGCCAACAAGCAAGACCTTCCCGATGGTTTGTTATTCAGTTTTAAATAGTATGATATTCTAGATGTCATCCATTCAGAATATTTCATTTCATTGCACACATTTAATAGCATTTGCCTTGAAGACTTTAGAAAACCAGGAAATCCCTACGTCAGATTATTTGACCCTCGGATCTGATCCCAGCATCTCACAAATTGAGTCTCACATTCTACTATCTTGAGCCACTAAAATGTTTTAATTTATATTATGAAAACATGAAAATAATTGATAAGTAGACTTTGGATTTTTAGCCTCTAAAATGTGCAGATTTAGGCAGCTAAAATAGACTTTAAAAACTGGTAAAATAGATTCTAAAATACTATTTTAGAATTTTAAAATGTGTAATATCGCATAATATCAGTGCCATTAACAGTAAAATAATAATAAATAAAGTTAATTAACAGGATCAATCACAGTAAGATTGTCATGTTTTTTTATAAATTTTGAAGATATCCAGAAATGTCCAGAGATCTGGCATTGCTGAATTGAAACAAATAATGATAAAATCAAATGTTTCGTACATCTCCTCATAATTAATCTTCTAAGTACAAGTAGATCGCGATTTCAAGACCATTGCGGTCCTATCCTCAATACTATCTTGACGACTGATGTTATGTCGATCGGAAGAACCACTTCAAATTATGTAAATTTAATTTTAGGCTCAAAAAACACAAAATAGATATCAATAGGCACAATTAAACTCTTCCAGGTTATATTTAACTTTTCATGAAACTTGTATTTACATAATGGGATTTAATTTATTCCTTCGGGGAAAAATAGACATCAAACCAAAATTCCAGTTTAAAAAAAAATGTGAATGAGATTGTACTTTTAAATACCCCTTTATTGTAAAGAATATTTTGAGATATTATGCTGGTATGCAAATGTGCGTTACATTTATGTTCGCACTCGGTATAAAAATAATTCATTACAACATTTTAAAATTTCTTTTTGTAATGAAAATGTAGTGTTAATATTTAGTTGGATGTTTAATTATTAAAAGTAAAAATTACACCTCCACAGACTATCACTTTTATCGTTCTTGTAATTCTTGAGATTAATTAAATATAATTTGTTTTGGTAGCTATGAAGCCACATGAGATCCAAGAAAAACTGGGATTGACGCGGATACGCGACCGTAATTGGTATGTCCAGCCATCATGTGCGACGACGGGCGATGGCCTATATGAGGGACTGACGTGGCTGACGTCGAATCACAAGTTATGAACCTGCCAAAACTTCGCCGCCTATCTACTGCCAACACAAGAGACACAATTTGTTGCAAAGTTGTGTGTGTAGTAGTGATGTACGGCAAGCTTATTGAAGATGGCAGTGCCAAGTTCCTTGCGAACGCAACTTCCGACGCTCACCGTTATATCCGTACTGATTTGTAGTAATGTACACAAGACATTGAATCAAAAGCAGAAACTACAGTGAATATGAGAACAAAAATAGAAGTTAATTCTTTGATTTGAAATCAAGGCAGATAGTTTGTGAAATAGACTGAACCAAGGAGAAGAATAGAACAACTTTAAAAGTTTCTTTTCATTACATATATAATTTGGTCTTACACGTACAAATGCTTGCAATAAACGAAAAAAGTCTTACAATATTTAATTCATAAGTAAAATTTTTGGGCTAATCTGACATTTTGTCGAGGCCTTGTAACTACTTATAGTATTTCTTTGAATACAAGATAATTAATTTTTTCCTAACTTTTAAAACCTAAACACTAATACCTGGAAAGAATAAATTATGATTGGAATATTAATAAACAAAAACTGTTTTAGTGTATCGTCTGATTTTGATTGGGTTGCAGTTATTATTTTCTGATATGTAGATATAAATTTTAAGTTATTGGCATTTTTATTCGGCTTTCTTAAAATAAGCAATATAACTGTTAAAATTATTTTTAGAAGTTTATGATAAACATAATACTCGACATTTCGAAACATTAAAGATTTTTTTTTAAGTTTGATTTGCTTTTAAAATTACCATATTACATAAAAGTTCTTTTGAGTTTTGTAATGTAATTGGTTCTGCAGAAATGGAGGGAGAAAGGGTTAGTCAAATTATGACATCTGTATATTTAAATTGGAAGTAATGAGAATGTTTACTTAATTTTGTTATTTTTATCTTTTATTCCCTTCTTTCTATGTTTTTCTCAGTCATATTTTGTTAGCATATGCTTTAAAAAAAGGTAGTTATTGTTACAGTTAATCTGAGTGATGACATGGTATTATAAAGGATTTATATCAAGTTGAAGTTAAATTTCTTATAAAAAACTTATCTTGTATTCATGGAAATGCATTCATTTTGCTTAAATTTCTTATCTGCTAATATTTGGGTTTTAAAATGACACAGCAATAACTTGAATTTAGTAATATTTTTCTTTTGATCTAATTTCTGTAATTCACTTAGTACATTATCTTTTTCAGTGTAATTGCACATGTTTTAAAATTATTTATAATTTGTATTTGATATAATATTAATTTCAATTAGATCATTCCCCTTTCATTCTTTCAAATTGGGTAATTATAAAAACAGTAATATGGTTCTACTATAAAGGATTATGATGTTAAAAGCAGGGGTGCAAAAATCATAGTATTGTGCATTTTTGTAGCACAATACAATTACAAAATTGCAAAAATTGTGTGGAAATTGTTATTATATGTTGATGTCACTGATTAAACATTTAGGTCGAAAATGCTATCAGTGAAACTGAGGTATTACATATTTTACTGTATATATATTTTTTTTTGGCAGATATTTGTTTTGGGTTAGAAAGTTATGTCATAGTCTGTGAAAATTGTTGAATGCTATTTATTAATTTTTTAGGAGTGTGCTGGGTGTAAAAAAGTAATTTGTAAATATGTTGTAGAGAGTTTTTTTTTTATTTTGTGGAAAGTTTGTTACATCAGCGGTAATTATTCTTGTGCTGATACAAGTAATATTGATTGAGATACTTTCTGTGGTGAAGGAAATTATTAGAAGAGCTTAGGAACTGATAAGTGAAAGAAGATAAACTGTAATGTGAATATCCTTATGCAATAAAAAGGTTTCAGCTACTGCATTCTAGCTCAAGGAAAATCTTATAATAATATACATTGCAAGCTCGATTTAACACAGTCTAATATACCGTGAATTTGAACAAAACCTGGATGAAAGTGTGTGTCCCAATAAAACTACAGTCATTAACTTTAGTAGAATTCTTTTATTTTAAAAAATAAAATAGATTCTCTATTGTATAACAGCGTACATACAGCATTTTTCCAGTACATTTGTATAGAGAAAACTTAGTGCATTAAATTTTGACTTGTGTCGTTCCATAGTACCTAATTTGAGCACCAAGAGAGCTAGAGTAGTTGCAGTCAAAATGACAACTTTCACAGGTGCAGGATGTTCTTAGTGTATCTCTGGTTTCATGAAATTCACTCTGATGCTACAGTACAACATAATGTTCGTACTCAGTGCCAAGATTCTCCAACCAGGCTTACAATTTATTCGTAAATTAATGAGTCATTTTTACATCTTACCTCATATTTCATGTTTCTTTAAACACGGGAACTAGTTTTCAAGAGAACCATCTCTCTCATTTTCAACCGACATTTATTCCTGATACAAGAATTTTGTTAAGATTGGTTGTTCTCTGTGTCATGACAAATCTACAGGTCACCCGCAATCTTGTGATGCTGCTGTTGAACAAATTAGGCAGTTATATTTGAAAAGAAAAATATAATTTGTCCATCATTAAGATGTTTAAAAACGAATAATATTAACATTGAAATTAGGCAGTGTTTCTCTCACAGTCCAAGAAAGTCAATAAGTTTAGTATACCATTTCATTGACTTTTTTGAACTGCAGGAGACATTCTACCTGACTTGTTCAACAGCAACATCATAAGTTCACCTGTGACCTACACTATAATGTAGGGATGAAGTATGTTCACTAAACACTGTGTTATATTGAGCTTCTACTGTATTAAAAAAAAAGAAAACAATTGATATTGGTTCCAGTTTAAGGTTATTCCTCTTTTGGTCTGAAGTATCCATATTGATCATATAGTATGTTCACAAATTTTTTAATCTGCATACAGTCTTACTCATGGGTACTTCATCATGTTGCCTTAATTTAACAAGGGTTACAAAATTGATGTGTATCTTATTTTATATCAATAGTTTATTATAGTGGTTTCAGAATTCATTTGATTGATCTTTCAACTGGAGAGAAGTGAAAGTCCAAATTAATTGCTTTATTGAATGAGTTAGAGTAAAAACAAAAAGATTCTATTGATTATACTTTTGAAAAAATAAAATAAAACATTGTAAAGCTTAAGCTAATCCCTTTATCAAAAACTCTGCATTGTTAAATGATACTTCAGTCCTTTGCGAATAATCATAAAACATTATTTTTTATTAATGTTCAGTAATAATATTTAGCCATTAAAACATCAGTTTAATTTTTTTAACATTTTGTCTGTTCATTCTTACCTCTTAGAGTTGTTTTTGTCGAACATATGTTTCAGAGCTTCTTAGTCCCGTTGTCAGCGATTACAGACTGTAATCGAGGTACTAAGAGGTAAGAATGAACGGACAAAATGTTTTAATTATTAAACAAACCTCGTAATGTTACTTCTTATTGTATTTTTAAAAAATCAGTTTAAGTTATTTAAGTAAAATTCTATCACCTCATCTCATATTCTTCTTCTTCTTAGACTGGTTTTGGAACTTTCTTCCAAAACCAATCTATGAAGAAGAAGTATATGAGGTGAGGTGATAAAATATTACGTAAGCAAATAATACCTCATAGTGTTAATTCCTAATAAGTAATCTGTGTTTAAATTGACTTAAATAAGGAATCTTTTCTATCTTACTCTCACTCGCTTGCTCAATTAGTTTTTTAATTACAAGAGCCAACAAAAAAAAAATTGAAGGAGGGATGCCAATGTGTGAATTTTACATGATTTTTTCAACTGAATTTAGATCTGAAATCAGTTTTGTTTCCATCCTGCAAAGAGCTTATGCTATACTAAAAAAATCGCCATATTTTATGTTCTTAGCATATTACACCACACAATAGAGGCCACAATAATGATAATTTGACCAGATCTTATGGGTATTCTTATAGTATTTCTAATATTAAATCCAGATCTGCAATGGTGAATTCAAATCTGAAACTTTTTTTTTCGTCCTATCACATCTGGATTTTTCAGAAATTGCAATTGTATTAGAAATAAAAGTACATTTTGTACTTTCTTATTTCAACCTTTCCCCAGTTAATCTGGGTGAAGTCATTGTTTAGCAAGGAGAGTGATTTCACCAAACAATAATTGCCATGGAATGATGATACCAAAGGAGGTGGGATCCCAACAATATAGGGCACAACTGCTGGTTCCTTATGAGAGAAATCAATTAAAATTGCAAATTTAAGTCAATGTTTTCCAGGAGAAAACCAGTCTGATTTTTATTAAATGGTTTTGTTGTGATTTTGTGTATTGTCATACACAGGCAGTCAGTCCTTAAGGGAGAAGGGACACTTGCCCCTCCACATAATCTCTTATTTATAATTTATTTATTTTCAGTACTTACTTGTGTCACATTCAGTACCAGGCACTGAGCCAGGCATTTAAACCCACAGGCCAGCCATTTAAATACACCAGCTACCCTTTTCGTGGCACTTCAGAAAATGGACCATTATTCACAAACTATTAGTCCTAGAAAATTCAAATTTTGTACATACCTAAAGGAGATATCCTAGTAGGATTTGATGTTGAAATAACTTGGGTGATTGACATCACATAGTATCGACGTATCAATTTCAGGAAGTGGAAGTTCATCTTCACTTTCACTTTGTGAATATTCTAATTCACGAATCAGTTTGTCACCTGAATCATAATTATATAAAATATTCACTAATTCTTCTTCAGTGAGACATTTTTCTTTCACCATGGTTTCACTCACGCACAAAGAACAGCGCGATAACGAGAAACAAATACGTCTGCATTGGAGACTGGAGACAAGTTTGGGTGAACGAATTCCATGTGTTGTTTGTTTAAAAAATAAAAGGGGATTCATCAAGGTTAAACATGTCAAACGGGAATAGAAAATGTACATTTATATGCCATCTATGATCTCCAAGACATACTAAGCCAACACAATATTTAGGCACCGAATATAAACGCGGTTTGTTCGTGCCCGCTCTAAAGCAAGTTAACTGACCGATGGCCGCATACACGAGAGTCTCCTTAAACGCCTTAACTGGTTTACGGTACTGAATGTGTTAAAATGCTCTTGCAATTTATCAGATTATATATTCTATATTTATCATTTTGATTGGTAGAGCTAATTTATTTTTATATAATGTTCATAACAATAAGAAATTTGAATCATGTTACCTTGACCACAAATCCCTGTATCTAAAATCTTGCATATAAGGACAGTGTTATTGTGATTGCTTGCCATTGGCAGTGTTTTCAAGATTTCAGATCTGAATTCTATTTGAAAAATCCAAGATCCACATATTGGCATCTCTGCTGCAAAAATAATGGTGATTAGTGTTTTGTTTCCTTAGATTTCTGGACTGTGACAGCCAAATGTAATACGTACCAAGAGATGATTTTAAGATGAAATGAAATAATGTGTTTTTGAAAATACTGAAATGTCTTCTGTACCAATGACACTTAAAGATGGAGGAAACTTCTTGAAACTCATTTATAAGTTATTACTCTTTTTTTCCCCATCCATTTTCTGAAAAAAAAATTAAGTTCTAAAGATGTTTGTGTTAAAGAATAGTTACCGATGTATATATATATATATATATATATATATATATATATATATATATAGTTTTATGGTTTGGAATATTTACTTCTTGTTAAGGGGAGTGTGATGAAAGGCTTATCCCAGTAATGTTAAGTTAACCACAACTCATGTCACTTCACTGATTTACTTTCATGAAGATACTCTCATTCTAGAGCAAGTTATAACTTATTTTAAAAAATGCTTATTATATAGTAAGTCTCGTAGACTGCAATGGGCAGGACATGTGGCAAAAATGGGGAATGAAAGAGGGCACGGACGCTTCTTGTAGGAAAACCAGAGGGAAAATGCCCAGTTGGTAAACTGAGAATGAGGTGGGAGAATAACATTAATCATGATTTGAGGGAAGTAGATTATACAGGGGATGATGGGAAAACATTAGCTCAGGATAGGGACGTGTGGAGAGCTTATACCTGTGCAGCCATGAACCTAATGGTTTGACAGTGCCAGTGATTAGGTTAGTTAGTTAGTTATAGATTTATAAAATAGTATACTTTCTCTAGAATGAGAGTACAATATGGCGCCTAAAGATCACCATATAAATATTACATTATGTTAAACAGTTCCATTGAAAATGGGACATAAGTTTGGTTAATTTAACATATAGTGATACATAATATTAAATTGCACCTTACCTCATATTTTATCTTCTTTTAAGACTGGTTTTGGAGTCTAATGGTCATCTTCAGTTTTTACTCGACTGTTATTTGTAATTCCGTGTTTTTTCCTCCATCTGTTGGTAGACCGATGAACCTCCAAACTGAATAACAAAACTGAATTTTAAAATTCATTAATTGCTCCTTCCTATTTGTTTAATGTAGATCTTTTTCCAAACTGTGAGTTCTTTAGGTTTTTCTATTTGTTTAATTGAATGTGGAATTTTGGAAAGGACACATCTCTGAATAGTAGAAATGTTGAGGAATTTAAAAAAAAACTTGTTTAATTTTAAACAGTTCTTCCCAGATCAAGAGAACTGTAAAGTTAGCAATTTAGAGTCACAGTACAATATAATTTGAAAGAAAATAAAATATTGAAAATGTTTCCATTTTTTTTTTGATTGTTTATTTTGGAGATGTGTCCTTTTCGAAATGCATGTTTTTTTTTTAAATAACCAATAATTAAAAATATAATATCACAAGGTGTAATGTATTTAAAAATATATATATATTCATCGACAAATGAATGGCAATGAGTATTTAAAGAAAAATACAATATCCTACAACAGTCTATCAATCAATACCTCTTCTGGTATTTCATCATTATTATTGGACAGAATGTCTGATAACATCGTATATTAATGCAAGTTGTGTGCCTTTTTTTGCATAAAACAGTATCTAGACATAAATAAGAGAACATTTTATTGAAAACTCGAAAATCAAAAATATTCAACATGTCCCCTTTTCAAAATTGCCCATTCAATTAATTTTGCCTTTCTTTCAACTTGATGTTTTTCTGACCAAGAAGAATATAAATCGGGTGCTATCAGATAAAATATGGGGATTGTGATAAAAATCTATGTGGAAAACAAACAGAAATTTGTAAACCAGAGTGAAGGAATGTTAGAAATGGGCCAGAGTGAAGGAACACGTAAGGAATGTTAAAAATGGAGAAGTAGAAAAATCTGCAGTTGCAGGTTAAGCTTGATCAGAAAAACATCAGATTAAAAGAATGGGAAATAACAATAGAAAAACTTAAAGAACTCATAGTTTGGGAAAAGATCTACATTAAAAAACTGGTGAATTTTGAATTCCCAGGGTATGTGATTTGATTTGAAAGTTCATCGGTCTACTAACAAATATAGGAGAAAACATTGAATCATCAACGACAAAACTACAGTTGAGTTCTAAAACTGAAGATAGATTTATCATTATGCTCTGAAACCTGTCTTAAAATAAGACAAAACGTGAGATGAGGTGTAATTATATTATTTAATTATTAATACCTCATTATTTACTCCCTACATACAGTGATACATCCCTTAACATTCTTTCTTTCCATTATATGTGGTGTCTGATTTATATATTAAAAAACAGAAACACATTCAAAGCATCAATAGAAGCAAATAGCAATGTTCATTACTATAATACTATTAAATAGAGCCTGGATTTGTATGCGGAAATGATTTACATGTTAAGTGGCCCCTTCACAGACAATTTGAGTGGTATTTGATAATGCATATTCCGGGGGAAAATTCTTATTTTAGATTTTTAATGCATAAATACATATTTTACTCCTAAATGTGATATTAAGTTATAATTTTTCCTTTAGCTAATTACTTATCCTTTGGATAATTCACTGAAGAAGAACATGCACCTGTGACATTATGTGATGTAGAAAGGACATTTTCATTGTATAACCTTCTCCACTGACAGACGAAGGAGCTTCACACAAGAAACCCTTCCTTATCTACTGTTAAAGCTAGGAATAGGTTAAGATTACTCACAAAGCAAATAATTTAATTGATTTTATTACAGTCTGTTTTTGCATATTTAATGTGAATATTTTCTACATTTTGAAGCATATTTATTACTTTATTTTGCATACAAATCCGGGCTCTACTAATAAATAAGGAATGCTACTTGTCATATCCAACTTGTTGGTTTCTAGTGTCCCAAATTTAATATCTTTAAGCCTTAATATATAAGACTGGACAAACTGAAGGTAAAACAGATGTTTTGAAATGCATCCTAAAAGAAATTAATGAATACGAGGTAAGATGACAACAGACTCAACTTATTTATTAACCCATTGGCTTACACAGATGGCTCCCAGCTGGCTGATCAAGTGAAGCCCATTCTTATATAGACGGCTGTGAGCCGGACTGAGCAGCTGTAGCTTCTTCTTAGTGTTTCTTTAGTTTTGTCAATAGATGGCATGACATGTTATGTACTGTGGAAAGCTGAGAGAATGATCTTTTCAATGGTGTACAACATACTCAATTTCTCTCGTAGATCGCGAGTTATAAACCATTGTTTTTCGGTTATCCTAATTTCTTAAAATTAAATGGTAAATATAGGTGCAACTATGGAGGAAAATATTAATATGGCAATGGGTTAAGAAGAACCTCATAATGTTATTTCCTATTATAATTTCACAATCTTTATACCAGTCTTTTTTTTTTTTGCAAAATCTTAGAAATAAAATCCACATATGGTAGATAGACTTTCAGTTTTGTATGTTTGTTCCTGGCCAAAGTGGATTAATTTTTTTCAAATGAGGAATGTTAGAGGAAAAGCATTAATTGAAACAGAAATTAAAAGCCTTCAGTTATGATACAGGTACTCAAGGCATTTCATAATATTCCAAGACACTGAAGTTTAATCTCTTGCTTAAGAGGCCTGATTTGGAAATTCTTCGGTCGGCCACCAGATGGCGCGGAGGTCAGTCTGCAGGATAGAAAGCCGTTGGACGTCAGTTGTGAACATGACGCAGCATTGACAATGTCACGAATTACGTGAAGAAACCCTGGGTCTGCTATAAATTATGAAGTATGAGGTGAGTGAAATGATAAAAAAATAAACAATATTAATCTCTTGCTGTTGGAATTAAGGTTGGGTGCAACAATATTGATTAGAAATTAACAGCCATTAAGCATATTTTCTGCTGCACCAACATTTAACAGCTATTTAGAAAAATTATCAGCTGTAAATCTTAACAGGTCATTCTAGGCCAATCATATATTTAACTAGCTTTAAGTAAATATAAAAATGATAGCTTTTGTTAATAATTTACGGATAAGCTGTTATGTTTGGACTATTTATATCAGTTTGAACATCTTGCACGAAGAAATTTTATTAACAGAGATGAGCCTTTCTGCACTTTGGATTTTTTTTTCTTTCAAATGCCCCAAGTTGTCATTTCAACATTTCTGATGTTCTCTCATGGCATGGTATACTGATAACCTACTTCTGAGGTTAGGGCACCTGGTAGGCAGGGTTATGCTGCCCTGATTATATGAGAGTTGATGATGATGGTAATGATGTGCCAGGAGAGCCCTAAAACTAAACTTAAGCTAATTAGGCAAATATGATATTAATGATAATGATGGCCAGATAGTGTTTGGTGACCGTTTGGGCCTTAAAGTTTCCTAACATTTATCTTACAGGTGAGGAAAAACCCCAAAAGAAAACCTCACCCAGGAAACTTGCCCTGGCCGGGGATCGAACCTGGCCTGCTGTGTGACGCTACCTCGACCACATCGGTAGACACTTTGAAAAAAATAAAATTCCAAGAAAGATTCTGCCTGAGGAAAAATATGTTTCTGTACAGTATAGAATTAAATGAGCAATTAGAATTTCCAACAAATCAAAATTTTGTTTTTTCCTGCTAAAATAGTGCCTACATCATCACATTTTGCAATTTTGTTCTTTCTTACAATGCAGTTTAGGATGTAGTAAACAGAAATATGGAATAAAAAACTATTAATAAACTGTAAATAGTCACACAAATATCCTGAAGTCTATGTTATCTCAGACTTCGGTGGAAACACTATAATATATATATTATCTACATCTAAGTTATGAACTGTTGCCGAGCTTACATGTAGTATATGGAAAAAAACACCAGTTAGCTTTTAAAAAATTATAACTATGCAACAGACTCATGTCATCAGCTACATCTGGATATGCATAATGAAGTTTTGCATTCCAGATTCATATGTACCAGTTACAAGTGAAAAATAATTGACAGATGAGTTATTATAATTAAGTTATTTTTAGTCTGTAATATCTTACCTCAATATTAATGTTGATTTGTTCGTTTTGAACAACTACTTATTATAATTAACATCAGCAAACGCTGATTGGATTATAATAGTTAATGTTGGTGCATCATAGTATTTGCAAAGATAATTCCTGTAAAACTTTACAACCATTTAAATTATGGCCTAAATTAATTAATGTTAAATCTAATGCAATGATTCCTTTGAAACCGGTATTGTGGAAAAAACACGAGGTTTGTTAGGTGAGATTTTTAATATTTCTCTGACCATACTTTAAATGTATATTACCCATATTTTAAATGAATATTACCTTATATTCACAGTTAAATATGGGAAATACCATATATTGACGATTTTATTATTAATTTAACACTTCTCATAGAAGGATAAATTATATTTGAAGAGAAAAATTTTCGCCTAGACCGGGACTCGTACATAAGAGAAAAATTTGCGTCTAGATCGTAACTCGCCTCGGTAGCTCAGTTGGTAGAGCACTTGGCCCGAAAAGCCAAGGGTCCCGGGTTCGAGTCCCGGTCTAGGCGAAAATTTTTCTCTTCAAATATAATACCGTATATTGTTTACTTCCCAACATTAATTTTATATTAGAATTATTAATCAATGTTGTTATACCTGGCTGTAAGTCTCATACTCAATTAAGGTGCTGTTAAATGTATTAAATAAACCTTTAAATAATTGTGATACTTATCACATTTGGCTTTTTCAGTAATCATTTAAAAATACTGCAGATAAAAAAGCATTTGCTATTACTTGAATGTAGACATTAACTTATTCTAATAAATTGTTTATTATTAAAAAATTATAAATATGCAACAGACTCATGGCATCAGCTATATCTGGATATGAATTATGAAGAATGAATGAAGACTGTTAATAATGAAGTTTTGCATTCCAGATTCATATGTACCAGTTACAAGTGAAAAATAATTGACATGAGTTATAATTAACACCTGCAAACACTGATTGGATTATATAGGTATTAGGTTTTACTGGCACTTTTTCTATCTCAAATGTGGAAAAAACTTTATGATTAACTTAATTTGTAATTAAATCTTTATAATAAATACATAAACTGAAAGGAGTTAGTTCTGAGTAGCTCATTAGTAATGCACTCATCAATAGATTTGAAGGTTAGAAATTCAAAGTATGTTCAGGTCACAGGAATTTAAGTTTCTACAATACACCAAATTATTCACCTGAAGTTAATTAAGTTAATGTTTCAAATTTATAAAAAATTTGATATTATCATTAACAATTATAGTGGCTATAAAAACAGTATAACCTTCAGTTAATATAACACTTAAAGTAGTTTCAAATTTTTAAAAATATTACTTATTGTTTGTAATAAGATTTCATACATAGTATAAGCATCTTATCTCAGAATTTGTTAGCTAGCAATGCAAGTACAGTTTTTTATTTAAAATTGCTTAGTATGTCATTATTTAACCCTAAAAAGTAAAATTGTAATCTATACTGTGTTAATGTTAATTTCCAGTATCATTCTCAATATTTTTTTTCAATTTAAATGAAAACATGGCTGTAACTTGTTTTTTACAATTTATATGAATATATATAAAATTTAGTTTATTGTGAATGAAATGTAAACATTTGGGTAGCAGTGATGAGAGTTTTTGCACCCCTGTGGACTGTTTTAACTGCCATGTATTGCTCGGCCTTGTTGATACGATTGTTCAGTATTTATAATAGCAGCATATAAATGACAAGAGAAGTTTTGTCTTGTGATTGTAAATATAATATTATAATATGGCTTGGCTATATTGTTGGGGAAAAATCAGCACAATGTTGTTCTAATTTTAAGAAAAATTGAGTGGATGATTGAGTATGATAACAAGTTCAAAATGGTGTGATTATTTTTTAATTATTAATATTATAATTATTATTATTATAAATGAGGACCAGCTTGTTGAAGGGAAGAGCAGAGAAAATAATACCAATGTGATTCAGAGAGCAGTGCTGCAAAACAGATTGTGTACTTTTATTTCATTTATCATCATTGACCATTATACAGGGTGGTTATTTTGCTGTAGTACTATACTCCCATTATCCACATGATTTTCTTTTGTTAATGTGATATAACATTTTCTAGCTAATTTTACTACATATCCATGATCAAAAAGTTCATCATTCAGGACTTCTGCAGTAAGATGAATTATTATTGGTCTGGCTCTGCAGATTTATGGAATATTATCTTTCTTTTGTTAATTAAAATCCATGTATTCAGTTTTGTTGCAAGAAAACAAATATGGTGGCCACTAGACATTTTTTTTATATTTTTGCTTCATAAACTCCTTCCCCCACTCTTAATAGTCCAGTTTTTCTGGTAAATGAACTTAACCTTACTTTTCTTAATTGATTATTATATGCCAAGTTTGGTTCCGAAGAAACAAAAATTGTGGCTGCTAAAGCTCAACCGACTCGATAGCGCAATAGGCCTAGAAGGTTCTTGGCCTACCAACTGACTGCTTGCCTCAAATCCACATGTGTTAATCACAGAGATAGATGATCATCTATCCAGTATTGGGATGACATGTGGTCAGCATGTCGGGTCCCCCAGCCATTGTAACTGGTTTTCTCAACCTGGAGCCACTACTTATTGTAGCTATCCAATTTCCTCATGATGCTGGGTGGCACCGGTCCCATACTGGCCAAAATTTCATGAGAAAATTTCTTCTTCCATGGGTACTCAAAACAAGCACAAGACCTGTAGATGTGCTTTAAAATCATCATCCTTAATCCACTCGGCTAAGATGCAGAACAGAGCATAACTGACACACATTTTTCGGTGCCTACTAAGTAGGACCAATGGAGACTTGTAAAAATGTTTCAAAATCTTTTCATGAGAACAACCTCAATAGCTACATTGCTTTGGAATTTGCTAAATGATCTGCTAACGTTTATTTATAACAAGACTTAAAAAATGATCATCTGTTTCTATATATATGTTTTATTATTAATTTCATACATCTCAATGATGGATAAATCATATTTAAAGAGAAAAATTATACGCTCAGACCGGGACTTGAACCCGGGACCCTTGGTTTTCTAGTCCAAGTGCTCTACCATTTGAGCTACCTGAGCAAGTACCGATCTAAACGCAAATCTTTCTCTATATACGTTGTAAAGATTTGTGTTTAGATCGGTACTTGCTCAGGTAGCTCAAATGGTAGAGCACTTGGACTAGAAAACCAAGGGTCCCGGGTTCAAGTCCCGGTCTGAGCATATAATTTTTCTCTTTAAATATGATTTATCCATCATTGAGATGTATGAAATTAATAATAAAAACATCGAAAATAGCCGTACTGGCATTTATAATGTAATGTATAATTCCCAAATATGTCTTCTTAATATAGGAGCCGCCATTTGCAAAGATAGAAGCAAAGGCTTCAAAGCATTTGGTGGGCGGGAATTACAACGTATATAGAGAAAGATTTGCGTTTAGATCGGTACTTGCTCAGGTAGCTCAAATGGTAGAGCACTTGGACTAGAAAACCAAGGGTCCCGGGTTCAAGTCCCGGTCTGAGTGTATAATTTTTCTCTTTAAATATGTTTCTATATATGCCTATCTTCTGAATATATTCATTGAAACTTGAATCGACTTTTGATACGAGATTTTACAAATTTGTGTAGTAATGTCAGGGTATCCAAGAGTCGTGAAAATCTTAAAAACTGGGAATAAGTTGGGAATTTGAAAGCAGCCAGCCAGGAAAACTGTGAATTCATAAAGTGATGTGCATCTATCTTATATTCAAATTAAAAGAATTGCAATCGTTAAATCTAAATGCGTACAGATTTTAAAAATGCATATAGATATTGGAATATTCTTGGAAGAAGTGTTTATGAAACTACAGTATACATTTGGTGGAGTCTAGCTCCAACCGCTAAAGAAATGCCCTTGTCAATATGCTATCACTTTAACAAAACAATACTTGAGCGCACGTTGTTCAGTTAACCAGATCAACTAAGACTCCATGCAGTAAGCATACAGTCAACTTATTGAACATACACATTTGTAATGTAACTCTCAGCAAGTATCTTTCGCTTTTTCGTATACAATTGACCCATTCATGGTGGTATTAATTTTTTCGGTTTCTGACAATATTCTTGAAGAAAATTTGAAAGAGGATTCACTTGTAGCTCAGCGAATTGTTTACAATGCTATTGTTGATGCTGGTGAGCTTAAAAAAAATTAATATAATAAAATTGTTAATTCTTTCTATTAGAAATGCTTATTCAGTATATAAGGAAGCAGAGTTAGATTTAAAAAAATTGTCTGAAGAATAAAAAGCCAAAGTTGAAAAAAAGAAAAGCTGAGATTTTTATAAAAGAACTGGAAGAAAAGAAGAAAAGCTTTACAAACTGAAGCTGGCAAAAAGTCATTGACAAAAAACCAAACAGTTAAAAAAAAAATATATGAATAAAGTAATTTTAAAAGATTTTTTACAAAATTAGCTTTACTACAATTAATGCAATTTAGCACTCAAAAACATGGGAATTATTCTTTCATCGCATGAAAAAAAACAGGAAATAGTTGAGAATTTCATTTTCGTAATTTGCTGGATACCCAGAATGTTGTCCTTCAGTTTGGATGGATTTTTTTTTTTTTTGCACACTTTGTCTTTCATTCCCAGTGTATCCCTGAGTATTAACATATTTTAAGCTTTGATATAGGGTACTGTGTGTATCAATCTTTCTAATACTGTTATTGTTGCTTGTAATATCAAATGTTACCGCAAGATGGTGTAGGCATCTATTTCAGATTTTCTGAACAACAAATACAAATCAGAAATTTTACACCTCTCATTTGGACATGTTTTGAAGATCACCATCTGCAATCTCAACTTCAGTTGAGTTTTACAAAACATAGCCAGGTGAGAGAATAATATTTTATGAAGTGAGAGGTATAACGTTTGTAACTCATATTTGTATTCTATTCACATTTACCTCATAGTATCAGTTCCCATGAATTTTTTTATGAAAATTATATAAACAAATTAACTATTTGACAAAAAAATGAATGTTTTTTTATATTCTGTATATTTTATTAATGCACAACATATCCATAAAAATGTTCCCCATTTTTGAATTCATAATGATGGGACTGAAAGGGATAAGAATACTCTACATATAAAAAATTTCATGGATTTATATCAGAATACTTCAGTTTCTTGTATCATGCAACACCCTGTAAAACAGGATTCAAGTTGAGTTTGAATTGAGAAGTACAGATGGAAAGGAATAGGTAATAACAGGATAGTAACCAGCTTACTATGTTCCACAAAACAGGCCTACAGCATAATAACCTTCCTGTAATGATTAAAAGTGGACTCTATCTGAAACAATGTACAGTAGGGTTCCACTCTAAAACATAATTTGAAAATTTGCATTAAGAAACAATAATTACTAATGTATAAATTAGTTGGATAGAATGTTTTACATCTCACCTTATAAAGTTCCATGTTTTCACAATACTGGTTTCAAAGGCCATTTTTGCCTTCATTTCAGTCATACTCCAACTCGTGAAAATACGGAACTTTATGAAGTGAGATGTAAAAACATTTTATCCAACTCATTTATAAATTGAAAATTACCTCATATTGTTACTTACCATTGTAATTTTGATTAAAAACAGTAATTACTATTAAATATTTTAAAATTACATCTCACCTCATATTTTGTCTTCTTTTAAGACCAGTTTCAGAGAAATGTTAATCCTTCGTCAGTTTGTACTCAACTGATGTTTTGTCATTGTATCTTATATCAAAATGGTTAAATATTAAATTTAAAGAACTGGCAGAATTTGAAAACTTTTTAATAGTGTTCATATCAATTGACACAAAAATTAGAAAAGATAAGCTTAGATCAACGGAGACTACTTTTTTTAATGATGTTTCATTGTTTCCAAGCATTCCAAGAAAAAAAAACGCAATGAAAATTTTAGATAGATGGTTAATCAAAAACAAGATGGGCAAGGGAAGTATAGAAGAATATAAAATTTTAACCAGATTGTGCATTGAATAAATAAATGTCTTACACATACAATGGAAAATTCTACAAACAATTCTCAGGTCTTTCAATGGGAACCCCCTGACCCCATTTTTAGCTCTTCTTCTTCTTCCTTCCAAGTATTAGGCCAAGGCCTGTTACGATCCTATAGAAAATTTTCCCTCCAGCGTTTCATAGGATGGCCCAGCGATCTTCGTCCTCTTGGTATATAATTATAAACAGCTTTGGGGATCCGATTTGAACTCATTCTTTCAAGATGGTGTTTCCAATTTAGTTGGTACTGTTTAATATATTCCAAAATTGGCATAGTCTTCAATTCTTTTAAGATATCGGTGTTCCTTTTCCGATCCCATCTGGTGTAACCCGCTGTTCTGCGCATGAATCTCATTTCACAAGTTGTTATTCTGCTTTCATGTTGTTTTTTTAGTGTCCATGCTTCACTACCATAGGTCAACACTGGTCTAGCCAAAGTGTTATATAAACGTAATCTGGTGTTTTTTTATACAAGGGATGGTTTCATAACTTGATTAATAATTCCTAAACTTTTATTATAACTAGTAACTTTTTCAGGGATATCCTTTTCATCCCAGATAGAGAGATAATATCCAAGATATTTAAATTGATTAGATCTCTCTAAAATTTTATTCTGGAGACAGATTTTACTTTGTATGGGGTCCTTCCCATGAAATGCCATAATTTTAGTTTTGTTAATTGATATTTCCATATTAAATTTGGCACATATTTTTTGTAAATTATAAATTGATCTTAATATTATTCGTTTTTAAACACCTTAATGATGGACAAATTATATTTGAAAAGAAAAATATACGCCTAGACTGGGGTTTGAACCCAGGACCTTTGACTTTCTATGTCAATGCTCAGATGGAAGAGCATTGACATAGAAAGTCAAAGGTCCTGGGTTCAAACCCCAGTCTAGGCGTATATTTTTCTTTTCAAATATAATTTATAAATTGATCGTTGCAAATCATTTTCGGAAAGTGCCAGAAGAGCTAAATCGTCTGCAAAAAGAATAGCATCGAGTTTGAGGTTCCTATTGATGGGTATATATCCTCGTTGTGTTTTCCTCCATTCATTTATTAATTTATTCATGTATATAATGAAAAGCACCGGTGAAAGTCCACATCCCTGTCTTACTCCAGTGTTGATCTTTTCCCAAGAAGATAATTTGCCATCTTGTTTAACAGAGATTTCATTATCTTTATAGATGTTGAAGATATTAGTAATATATTGTTGTGAAACGTTATCATCAGCTAAAATTTGTAGTAATATATTTCTGTCTACTTTGTCAAAAGCCTTTATGAAGTCAACGAAGGCGATATGAGTTTCTATATTGAATTCCTTGTGCTTTTCTAATAGTAGTTTTAGAGTAAAGAATCCATCTGTACAAGATCTACCCTTTCTGAATCCATTCTGCTCTTCTCCAATTATATTTTCATAAATTTTCCTCAATTTATTCTTAACTATATTAGTATAAATTTTATATCCAGAGTTCAACAAGCTAATTCCACGATAGTTATCTTTGATTTGGCGACTTCCTTTTTTGAAGATTGGTATTATAATGGATTTGTTCCAGCTTTGTGGTGGTTCTTGTCCTTCCCATATCATATTAAGGAGAATAAGAAATCTGTCTAAAAAAATTTTAGTTGAAAATTTAAATAATTCTTGATTAATGTGGTCTTCTCCGGGAGCTTTGTTACTTCCATTTTTAGCTAATCTGTTCAAGGGGAATTTTGAATGCAAGATTATTAGTGAACACTCTTAGATTTTCAAATTAAAAAAAAAAGTCATTTTAGCCTCAATAGAACAATAAAATCCAACAAAAATGAGGGAATGAAAAGAGAAAATAAATCAGGTATTTATTAGATAAAATGTGGAGATTTGTGATAAAATCTACGTAGGGAAGGAAAAAAGAAATTTGAAAATCAGAGTGAAGGAACATCTTAGGAATGTTAAAAAGGGGGAAGTAGAAAAATCTGCAGTAACTACTCATGCTTGGTCAGAAAAACATCTAATTAAAAGAAAGGCAAAATTAATTAAACAAATACAAAAACCTAATGGGGGGGGGGGGAAATCTACATTCAAAAAGAGAAGGAGCAAGTAATGAATTTTGAAATTATCAAGAAATGTGATTTTATTTGGAAATTCATCAATCTACCAACAGATGGAAAAGGAAACATTGAATCGCCGACAAAATATTAGTTGAGTACAAACTGACAATGAAGGATTATTATTAGTTCTCCGAAATTGGTATTAAAAAGAAGACAAAATATGGGGTGAGGTGTAATTTTTAAAATATTTAATTATTAATACCTCATAGTGTTACTTCCTGCAAATTTTTGAATAATTACTGTACTATTATAATACATATAAGACCACAGGGATAAAATAAGGAATGTCACAATAACGAAAATAGAGATAACCCTGATATGAGGGTGATTTGGAAAGTAAATTCTGGTGTCAATATGCACCCAGCAGTATATTGTGTGGTTGCATTCAGTCTTTTATCTCATTAATACAGGTGTTCAAAATGCCTTCAACAATAGAGACTCCTGCCAAGTGTGAGTTATGTGGAGTAATATGGATTCTGTGGGGAAAAAAATTGTCAGTAGCATTAATTCATGTGAGTTACTGCAGTATACAGGATGTTATGAATGGCAGTGTTGTTTGACGTTGAGGTCATGAATTTTGAGATGAATGCGCAGAGAGTGACAGCTTTGGCTTTACCATGCCATAACTCCCACCCCTTCTTCTTACCAACATGATATGAATTAACTTCTCCAGGTGAATGGAGAAGACTACATAACAGTGAATTACATGTTCTTTATAGGAAGCCAGATATAATAAGAACAGTTAAGTCTCGTAGACTGTGGTGGGCTGGACATGTGGCAAGAATGGGGAGTGAAAAACATGCATGGAAGCTTCTTGTAGGAAAACTAGAGGGAAAACACCCAGTTGGTAGACCAAGAATGAGATGGGAGAATAACATTAACTATGATTTGAGGGAAGTAGATTATACAGGGAATGATTGGAAAACATTAGCTCAGGATATGGATATATGGAGAGCTTATGTCTGTGTGGCCATGGACCTACAGGTTTGATTGTGCCAGTAAGTTAGTTAGTTATGGAAACCACGTAGGTGAACAATTTCTTTTCAAGGCTCATCATACCGTCTATGATGAAGAACAAAGTGGACAACTGTCTGTTGTAAATGAAACACTTGTTGCAATAAGACAGAATCACCGTTTCACAATTTTAAATGGATGAGGAACTCAAGGATAGCTCAATAGTCACAGGTGGCAAAGTTTTACACAGAAGGGATTTCAAAATTTGTGAAGTATTATGATAAATGTTTGAATGAAAATGGAAATTATGCTGAAAATAATTGAAATGTGTACTTTTCAATGGTATGTAAGAAACATTCCCATAACTGAAAAACAAAAATATTGGAACTTACTTTCTGAATCACTCTCGTTTCTAGTGCAAATTTTTTTTAACCTTTCACTTGGTACTTGTAAACATTGTGAAAACATGGAATATCCCAGTGAAATCAGTGATTCAAGTTTTGCTGTACTGGTGAAAACAAAGATTATTCAAACGTTAGAACTATATTATTATGAGTTAGGGATTTAGACTAACCCCATTTTTTTTATTTTCTTGCAGACTATAGTTTCTTCACACTTGTGTGACATTGTCAATACTTCCTAACTGTCAAATTTGCGGTTACAGTTGGAAGTATTGACAATGTCACACAAGTGTGAAGTAACTACAGTCTGCAAAGAAATAAAAAATATGAGGGAGTCAAAATCCCTAACTCATATTTATTAAAAGAAACCTCATAGTGTTACTTCCTTCAAATATTAAATTAAAACTATATTTTCACAATTCTTGGTTTTTGTGACATTCCTTGTTTTTCCCTGTGGTCTTCAAGTAGAATTGGAAACTTTACACCTTACCTCATTAACACGTCATCTCATCTGATATTCCAAAACCTGCCCAGATGAGAGAGTTGTATTTTATGAGGTGAGGTTTAAAGCTTCAAATTTGAATTCAATTGATGATACCTCATAGTGTTACTTCCCTTGATTTTTTAAATAAAGTTTCTTCTTCATCCAGTCTCATATCCCCATTCCAGGAGTCAACCTTTGGATAAAAGCCTCAATCTACCAAGGTCGTCCCATGTCTCTTTTCCCTTCATTTCCATCAGTTCAACTCCTTTTTCTGGACATGCTTTTTAACTTGTTCTTCCCATGTATATGCAACCTCATGGTCTCTTCCCTCTTAATATAATACCAGTTATTGTCTTGGTATCCATACAGTAATTTATTATGTGAATCAGTAGAGAACAGATTTTTCTATATTTTGACAGTTCTTTATAATGAAAACAATCTGATAAATCTATTCTGATAAAATAACTACAAAAAAACTTTAGACAGAAGAGCATTTGAAGAAGGTCATAACAGAATAGTCAAATCGTAGCAAGAAAAATTCTGAAATTGACAAACAAGACACTGTATAAACATAGCAATTTTTAATTTGAAGAGAAAAATTTTTGCCCAGACCGAGACTCGAACCCATGACCTTTGGCTTTCTAGGCCAATGCTCTACCATCTACGTAATGGGAATTACAATGTATATAAGAGAAAAATTTGAGTCTAGATTGGAACTCACCCCGGTAGCTCAGATGGTAGAGCATTGGCCTAGAAAGCCAAAGGTCCCAGGTTCGAGTCTTGGTCTGCGCAAAAATTTATCCTTCAATGAGAAGTGTTAAATTAATAATAAAATCATCAATAGGAATTTTTAAATTGAAGGCTATTGAACTCTGAGAATGTATAATGGTACTGAAGACTAACTTACGTCTTACATTTTGTGATCCCATCTCCTTAGGCACACTGGCAACACACATGATGGAGAGATGGAAGCAATCAACACTTCATTGAAACAGCTCTTGAATCATATACACTCATTCTCTAAAGCTGTAATATTGAGTGACTCCAAATCAGCATTCCAAGCATTATCGTCGCTATATCCCAACTGGAGCAGAGTATATGAAATTCACAGTTCCTTAACAATCTTAAAAGGCAAAAAAAAAAAAAAAAAAGACATGTTTCCAATGGATTCCATCTCACTGTAGTATTGTATAAAATGAAATAGCAGATTACCTAGCAAAAAAGGGAACAAATATAAAACAAAGTAGCTCAAACAAAATTTCATTTCACACATCAAAAATAGGCATAAATTACAAAATAACACTATCCTGGAAAGAAGAATGCACAGAAAAAAGTTCTTACAAAAAATGGAAAAGTTTGTTAAAAAATAATAATTAAATCCCTACTACCCAAGAAGCAGAGCTGTTGCTATTTTAGAATGACTACTGGACATGACTGTTTGGCAGAACACTTGCATAAAATTAATATTTTTGAATCCCCATCCTGCATACTATGTGAAAGACTAAAACTCAGTGCTGAACGGTCATCTACTCCACTGTAATGCTCTTACAAAGACAACTGGAGAACTGTCATCGCAACTAGTTAAAAGTTACTGGGAAGCCAGAAGGAAAATGAGATCCTCCAATTCCAAGAGCAATAGCAACCAACTAACATTTTGTGATCCTTTCAAACTTGGAGGTTGCAACATAGTAAGCCTATAAGACTTTTTTTTAAATAAATTGAAAGTAACATATATGAAGTTTTATAGAATTAACACAAAAATGTTCCTTAATGCTTATTCTGGAAGATAGCAGAATGTGTGTGTTTCAATGCCTTCTATGCAGTTTTTATACTTTGGGTTCTACACTAGGTAGATAAATGGCATTGATGTGGTCTATTTTCATTTTATTTACCACTTCACCAGACTACTTTACAAAGTTTATGTATTCTTGTATTGTGCACAGGGATGATAACAATACAGATGTTAATTTTGCATTAGGAAAGAATTATAATGTTTCATGTATATAAACATTATTCTCTATTTTTTTAATTGTAAATTTCCTCATAGTGTTACTTTCCATGTAATGTTAATTAAATTATACTCTATGTTGCAATCTTAACTTTAGTACCGTACATAAAAATCCTTTTCCTGCTAATGAGACACTTGACAGAGAATTTAATGAGTGTCTGGGTTAATGCCCTTTTATAATTTCAGTAAGTATATCTATGATATGGTGGTGGTAGTAGTAGTACCTTTCACTCCTCTGCGAAGCATAGGGCCTCATGTCAGTGTATTCTGTTTTTTTCTCCGTCCAATGGCTAAAATCTTCTGATGATTGATCCCTGGGGATTCTAATCAAAAATACCATTTTTGCTATGCTTTCATTTTCTCGCCTCATCATTTGTTCAATCAATTTCCATTTTCTATATTTGACCTCTTTCCCAATTTCCTGTTAGTGTTTTCCATAGATCCAATTATAAAATTCTTACCTAGTAGGTCCATCTCTTCAACTTTGTAAACTGTTAATTCTCCGTCTAGGCCTTTCAGTACTATACTAGTCCCATTCATGGGCGTAGCAAGGGGATGCACTTGCACCCCCCTCGATTTTCGACCAATTAACACTAGATATAATGAGATGTCCTTCTATCTGAAATAAAAAAAAAATCTGATTATCTGAAAATGATAAAAATATATGTAAAAACTAAAAAAAAATTAATGTTAAGCCTGCCAAACCCAATCGATGTGATATATCAATTTAAAAAGTTCCTGTCCCAGTGGACATATTCATCACCAGTACGCCAAAGATTCTAGACCTCTATTATGAACGGCTAACGCAGCATTCACTTCTCGAATTTCAGCTGAGTACCTGAGTTTGTTTTTTGACGCTTAGAAGCTATGCCCGACCTTGCCTCTTCATTGGCTGCACACACTTCTATAATGAATGCCTTTTTTTTTTACAGCCTTGTATTGGCCAACACCCACTTATCGTTATTGGTCAAAGATTCGCCGTGCCTATGTCTCATATTTTCTAGTACGTTTGATAGACTCAAATAATTATCCAATTGAAATATTCTTTACCGGAAGGTTCTAGACTTATGCTTTAACGTTGAACTACACATATACGCGCGCATATGCTTAAAAATGGATATAAGAAAATTCTTTGGTAAGTATCTACACAAGTTGTATCATTGCAATATTATTTTTTTCCCGGATAGTTTATAATTCATCGCATCCGAAAAAGGAGATTTACCCACTTAATGATATTGGCAACAGATTCAGGAGAACAGAGCTAATGAGTAAAGAACATGAAGTGAAAATTCTGACAAACTGCAGGAGTCCACCCGAAAGCTACAATTTCAGCAAAGATACTGAACATTTAAAACGGAAATTGAAGCATTGTTGAATCCAACATTATTCACCCTGGCTAAAGTATTCCGCAAGACTCAAAGGTGCACTCTATATATTGTTTTCTATTCTCCCCACATATTGTGAGGGACGTTAAAGGGTCATTCATAGTGAGGCCCTTCCAGAAGTTTTTCAAAATGCATGAATTCACCAAAAAAAACATTGTGAGGATCGCTTGCATGTGGAAGGTGCACAATCAGGGTGCTTGTTTTTAAGTGAGGTCCCTGTTAGCCAAAAACTCGTAAGTGGCTATAAGAAGATTGTGGCGGATATCGAAGTATTTGTCTTCCATCTTGGTTACCATTATCTTTTTGGACTTGCATTTAAGGGGTAAAACACCGGACGAAGGTGTCTTCAGGAATTTGATTCAGTGGAGAATTGATGTCTGTGATACAAGCTTAAAACCTCATTTAAACACCAGAATGCTACATACCTTTCTCTACAAATTATGTGACTTGAGGTAACGAAAATGAATGCGGATAATGTAAAAAATGCCAGTGCTTACAGTGTTTTAACTCAAAAGCTGTGACATTTCCGGAAAGGAGCAGTTGTCACTTTGTGTGCGGTTTTTTGATGAGAAACTGAATGAAATTCGAGAAGAGTTTTTGGGCTTCGTTGAACTGAAAATAATGGACGCCCAATCAATTGCTGCAGAAATTGTATTTTTTTTTTCAAAGAGATAGACACTGACCTGCACAAATGTATCGGCCAGGACTATGACAGCTGCTCAACAATGGCTGGAACAGACAGTGGGGTCCAGAAACATCTGCGCGGTTCTTTTTTACAAAGATATTTACTTCCACTGTGGAACCACAAAATCAATCTTGTGGTAAATGATTTGAATAGTGTGCCCAAGGTGAGAAACACAATAGCTACAATTAAGGATATTATAAACTTTTTTTCGAGAGTTGCCGTTGAGAAGACAGAACGTCCCAGGCTCTGCGAAACCCGGTTGCAAACATATAAAGGTATTGGGATATTTAAGAAACACTTTTTTGGAATTGATGAATGGCTTGAAATGTATTGCCGTAGAATGAAATGCACCAGGCCGAAAACAAGCTGTTCAGTTGCAAGTAGAAGTACTTTAATTTTTTTTGTGCCTGATGGCAAAATATTATAGTTATTTGGAAACTGTCGTCAACTTGCTGCGGCTATATATTTAATTAAATGCATGGCTCATATTGAAAATATTGAAGAAGAATGGCTTGCTCTACAAAGTATTTTGACACAAGCAGCAAATGAAAGCCTGGGTATCAAAACCAAATGGAATCGAAAAAAAGGACTACGGATATGGGATGAAAACATAAAAAAAGTAATTGATGATAAACGTGAAGCATACAAAAAATTTCTGTCTACAAAAAAAGATGAAGATAAAGTAGAGTATCATAGGAAGAGAGCCATAGCTAAAATTGAAGTTCGCAAAAAACATAGACAAAGCTGGGAACAATTTGTCTCATTTTTGGAAAATGATATCACTAGGCCTCAACCAAAAATATATAAAGTTTTAAAAAATTTAAATAATGATTCAAGAGAAAATGCACATTTAAATTGTATATCTAAAGAATCTTGGCTTACCTACTTTCATCATTTATGGACACAAAAGGATGATTTATTACAAAATACCAATCTCTAATAACACTGCTTTGGAACAAATTTCTATAGATGAATTAACTGATGTTGTTAAATCATTAAAAAGTAACAAAGCTCCCGGAGAAGACCACATTAATCAAGAATTATTTAAATTTTCAACTAAAAATTTTTTTAGACAGATTTCTTATTCTCCTTAATATGATATGGGAAGGACAAGAACCACCACAAAGCTGGAACAAATCCATTATAATACCAATCTTCAAAAAAGAAAGTCGCCAAATCAAAGATAACTATCGTGGAATTAGCTTCTTGAACTCTGGATATAAAATTTATGCTAATATAGTTAAGAATAAATTGAGGAAAATTTATGAAAATATAATTGGAGAAGAGCAGAATGGATTCAGAAAGGGTAGATCTTGTACAGATGGATTCTTTACTCTAAAACTACTATTAGAAAAGCACAAGGAATTCAATGTAGAAACTCATATCGCCTTCGTTGACTTCATAAAGGCTTTTGACAAAGTAGACAGAAATATATTACTACAAATTTTAGCTGATGATAACGTTCCACAACAATATATTACTAATATCTTCAACATCTATAAAGATAATGAAATCTCTGTTAAACAAGATGGCAAATTATCTTCTTGGGAAAAGATCAACACTGGAGTAAGACAGGGATGTGGACTTTCACCGGTGCTTTTCATTATATACATGAATAAATGAATGGAGGAAAACACAACGAGGATATATAGCCATCAATAGGAACCTCAAACTCGATGCTATTCTTTTTGCAGACGATTTAGCTCTTCTGGCACTTTCCGAAAATGATTTGCAACGATCAATTTATAATTTACAAAAAATAGGTGCCAAATTTAATTTGGAAATATCAATTAAAACTAAAATTATGGCATTTCATGGGAAGGACCCCATACAAAGTAAAATCTGTCTCCAGAATAAAATTTTAGAGAGATCTAATCAATTTAAATATCTTAGATATTATCTCTCTATCTGGGATGAAAAGGATATCCCTGAAAAAGTTACTAGTTATAATAAAAGTTTAGGAATTATTAATCAAGTTATGAAACCATCCCTTGTACAAAAAACACCAGATTACGTTTATATAACACTTTGGCTAGACCAGTGTTGGCCTATGGTAGTGAAGCATGGACACTAAGAAAACAACATGAAAGCAGAATAACGGCTTGTGAAATGAGATTCATGCGCAGAACAGCGGGTTACACCAGATGGGATCGGAAAAGGAACACCGATATCTTAAAAGAATTGAAGACTACGCCAATTTTGGAATATATTAAACAGTACCAACTAAATTGGAAACACCATCTTGAAAGAATGAGTTCAAATCGGATCCCCAAAGCTGTTTATAATTATATACCAAGAGGACGAAGATCACTGGGCCGTCCTGTGAAACGCTGGAGGGAAAATTTTCTATAGGATTGTAACAGGCCTTGGCCTAATACTTGGAAGGAAGAAGAAGATATTGAAAGCATTAAAAGCATAGTAATAGATCATTGCAAAAAGATTATGAGATCTCCGAAGGCATCATGAGAGAGGTGGAGACTATAGCATCTGAGCTAGGTGTAGAAATCACACTAAGAATATCCAATAAATAGACACATCGAGCTAATCCACAATGTAATCCCGAAGATTACTTTAAGGTGGCCTTTTTAGATCCTTACTTGGATTCCTTTCACACAGCTTTGTCAGGCAGATTTGGAGAACAACAGGGTTCTACTTTTGAACTTCAAATGCTGCACCTTAAGAACAAAAAAAAATTCTGAAAAATGCCCGAGCAAAATTTCAGAGTATTATAAAATAGAGGGGTTGTCCTCCGAAATTGAACTATGGCACCGTGTGTGGATGAAATGAAGTGACAAAGATAAAGAAGGTGATTTCGTGGACGAGTGTGATTTTTTTCAATCCATCAAAAAAGCAATTGTAATATGCCTGTCTTTACCATGCACTACGATGTCGATTGAACGCACTTTTAGAACCCTAAGAAGAGTGAAGACATGGTGCCGTTCTACAATGACAGAAAATTGCCTTAATGACCTGAGTATTAAAAATGATATTGAAAAATTCAAACAAAACCCACTTAAAAAAAATGTTCTCAAACGAAAAGGTGAGTCAAACTGTGTGTGTATTTGTACTTTATTAGTGGCTAAAATTATAGCTAATAGTTTCAATACAATTGAATATAAAAATTACAAAGTAATCTTAACAAAAAAATTCAATTCGCCTAGCCTAAAAATTCTGCAATTATTTCACTCATTCTTCATATTTCCTCTTCAATAGCATTGTGGTTTTCTTCCTAAATATATTGAGGTTAGTTTAAAAAATAAATGTATTTTTGATTTGTTCGTTTGTACCCGGAAGGTGTACAGTCGAAAAAAAAATTGCACGCCCCCTTAATCCAATGCTGGCTATGCCCATGGTCCCATTATCAGCAGAAGGAGTAGGAGATAGGTCTGTATCTACTGACCCTGAAAGCAATATTGGTACACTAGTAATGATTTGGTAAGGAGGGTTGAATGGACTGGATGCGTTCTCATGTAAAAACGGGTTGTTGGTTTCTTTTAAAATTTCAATCACTTCCAATATGTTTATTTTTGTTGGGTTACTCTACTTTTGCAGTATTGTGAGGATGTTGTCAATATATAACATATGATGTCTTGCCTGAATAATATGTTTTACATAACTTGATTTTTGTTCTACATAATTGAAGTCTCTAAAGTGTACTTTGACACTAATATTAAAACCCCTGCTGGTTCTTCCTATATAAGATTTGTTTTAGTATTTACACGTTAATTACAGTAATAAAACAAAACTATTTCCACTTTAACAATGGATTTTTCATTCAGGAAGGCGAGATTCCAATGGGGAGTCCTACCTTTGGAATCATGGCAGAATCTACCTAAAGGAATTGGAAAACAAACATTTTAAGAAATTAATACATAAATTTGATATAAAATTAATAGTAAAACATGTAGATGACATACTAATAATTAATGATAGTGAAAATAGAAAAGAAAATGAAATCTTACAACAATTAAATAATATGAACAAAGAAAACTTTCACCAAAGAAATAGAAGTTAACAACAATATAAACTATTTAGATTTAACTAAAACAAAAAATCTCAATAAACTAGAAATTGATATTTATCGGAAACCTACAAGCAATGATCTTGCCATAAATAATAATTCTGGACAGCCTTTCCAACAAAAAAAAAAATACATTTAACAATTTAATGAATAGAATGTAGGAACTTCCTTTAAGTCAAAATTATATCAAAGAATTAAACTACATTAATCATATGGCAAAAATCAGTGGATATAATGAACATATTATATGTAAATTCATAAAACCAAAAAAGAAAGAACTTAAAAAATCTAATAAAAATTATATATATATATGTACCATGGAGGAATTTGCAATATAATGCAGAAATTTAGTGCATAATCTGGTGATTAAAAATTATACATCACCAACTCCCCTGGTCCCAAAATTAAACATTTTACAATTAAAATGTTCAACCCTACTGGGTATCACACCTAGGCCTGCTAGTCAGGGAGCATACTACCACTTGAGCCAGCACAGTGTCTGGAACTAATTTGTATAAGTTATTTTCCTAGCTTTTGTGAACTTATCACTCAGTTCTAAGTGAACCTAGAAAAAAACGTGTTTTAGAAATTTTTAAAATTGTAAACTTAGTTCCATTATGTCATATTTAGAACTATTGATAAATGAGTTTCATATTGCCCTCAATAAATTTACCCAAATAACTGGAAAGTAGTCTGTCACTAGAAACCTGAGTAAAGGCAATTTTTTTTAGGATATAAAATTAAACTCAGTTTTTCATTAATGAAAAATTTATTTAATACTCAAGACACTTGGTTCAAAGTAATTTGTCTTCTTACTTCCCAATATAGATCACACTTTATGTTTACTATGGTATTAATAAGAGCACTGAACTTGGTCACATCATTCCAATCCATAACTTGAGTCATCTTAGCACAAAACACACTTGGGTGATGGTAAGACTCATGAATTTGAGCTGCTAAGTAGTTGTGACTAGTACTATTCTGACAGCTGCAACAGTACTTTCCCTCGGTTGATCAGGAATTGGATTTTTTTTGTCAACAGGAGGTTGTACCATTTCTTGTTCAAACTTCATTACCTGATTTCCTTGTGGATTTGTTTGAATATTTTATTGATTTGAAATTTATCAGAATGGAATGATAATGTATGAACTGATCTTGATGGAATTTGGGTTCTCTTTTTGTCTAAGAAATCTGCTTTCTCATTGTCATTTATTCCACAGTGTGACAGGATCCACTGAAACCTTGTTTCCTTCCCAGCTCCATGAAGATACCCTATATATTAAGGTAGAATTTTTTATCACTCACCTCATATTGTTCTTCTTATTTGACTATAAACTAGTTTCGGAACATAGTTTCTGTTCCATCCTCAGTATTGTCACAACTGTTGTCCTGTCGTCTTGAAGAGATGTCCTTCGCTCCCTCCATTGGCTGACTGAAAAACCTTGAAACCAGGTCATTCTTGCCGGGAATTTCAAAGTTCATCAATTTCTTCTTTTTGCTCTATAGAGTTCTGCACGTCAACACCCTGTATTGATAAAGTGGTGATGCCAGTGCTTGTATTGCTGTTTTGGAGTCACTAAGTATAACAACATTCTGGAAATTGCATAGATGTAATGTTAGTTATTTCATGGCAGTATATATAGCTTCTAGTTCACCAACAAAGTTAGTTTGAAATGGTTCTAAATTCGGATAGAAGTTAAATAGATCACAATGTATTTTTCCTTCCATATTGCTTCTTTGTCCATCAGCAATCCATTTGTATAGACAATCAACCATTCTTGCGAGGTTATAGCTTGTATGGCTAGAGCTCTCACAGTATACTAATTTTTTTTTACAACTCTTTCCACTAAGTCTAGCTGGAAGTTAATTACTGGAAGATACAAAGGAGATGGTAGGCGTAGAAGTTATTCTGGTATGGAGTGGAGGGATGTAGTTTTCTCTGATTTTATCTACTTATTGTAGAAAGCCTTTTGTGTTTTAAATTATCTATTTAGACTTTTGTAATCTTTCTTATAGGTATTTGAATTAGTTTGATTAATTTTTCATTTTGGATTAGAGCAAGCCTGTTTATCTCTTTTTTTGAGTGGGATATTGTAATAATTTGCACTGCAGTAAGAGGAGTGGATTTTACAGGTCCTGTTGTGTGTTAACTGTTATGCAATGTTTAGGTGAATCCATCATAGCATTTTCTCAGTAACTCCCAGATATTAACTCGTGAGCTTTGCTTTCCACACTGTATCATAGGCTCCTTTTAAATCCACGAACACAGCTACTTTTGTCTCCTTCTTGTCCAATGCATCTTTAACATCTTGACTACACCACAATGTCTGTTGTGTGGTGGAGTTGTGCCTTCGAAATCCAGCCTATTCTTGACATAAAATGTTTTGACTTTCAAGGAATGTGTTTAGTCTGTTCATTGTTCATTCGTTCCATCTTTTTTTGCAAGAATGCTTATTGAAGCTATAGGGCGATAGCTTTTCATGTCTTCTGGTGGTTTCTTACTTTTTAGGATTGGTGTGATATGCTTTTCCTCTATGTCGCTGGGATTGTGGAGCAATCTGGTTGTAAAGATCAAGGCAGGAGTTCAATCCGATGTTCCCTAAGTGTTTAAGAAATTCTGCTATAATGTTAAAATGACCTGGCTTCTTCCCATTTTTGAAGGAATTTATTGCTAGCCAAAGTTCCAATAGATTAAAATCTGCATTAAATAATTAATTTTCACATCAGTACCAGTCATCTTTTATTCTTAAAAGTATACTTTTTTTTTTTTTCAATTTCCTTACTTTTATTAGGTAGTGGTACAACTTTCATGTAATGTTTTTTAAAAGCCTCAAAAATATCTCTGTCCTCATTCAGGTAGTTCTTAGTTATTCTAATAGATTACTTTCTATTGTTTGACCAATGGATCTGTGCCCCTGTAAGATATGCGAACTAAACCCTAATACCTTTTCTGCCTCGGTTAATAATTTCCCTCCCTGCATTCATTTCTCTCTATTTTCTATCTTTTCCTTTCTCCCCTCCCACTACTCACGACTTTGAACCTTCTTGCAGGACATATTACTTGCACTTGCAGTCCAGTGTTGTCAACTCAACTTGAACACTATAGCACATGGTAGTGAAAGAAATATTATTAAGCAAATAATAGAATTGAATCAGTGTCATTAGACCTCCTAAAATATGAAGATATAATAATTAACCTTATATTATTCAAGAGTCACGACACTGTTTGTGGGTAGTTTGGCAACATCACTAGTTGGAAAGGTTCATGGCTGCTGTTTGACGTGGTGGGAGGAAAGCACATGGAATGGAGTGAGAACAGGCATTAACTTTTCTAAGAACAAGGCAGCACTGAAGGTGCACAGATCCGTTGGTCTGACAATATGAGCATTGGTTATCTAAACATCATCATCATCTTAAGGCACGGAACTTCAAAAATGAAAGTTTTGGCCTTCTCAATAATCCTCCTCCATGCCAAACTGTCTCTTGCCATATTCAAATTAGTCACTTTCATTTTCCTTAGATCGTTCATTGTGTCATCCTCCCATCTGATCTTCGGTCTTCCTACAGCTCTGCCTCCTATAGGTTTCCATTTGTAGAGTTTTTTGACCAGTCTCTGATCATCCATTCTTATCAAATGTCCAAGCCAACCAATTTTTAGAGATCTTATATGGTTTACTATGTTCTGATTTTTTATTAATTTGTTTTGATTCTCCAACAGTTATCAATTCCTCTATTTGGTCCAAATATTCTTAAAATTTTTCTTTCAAAAATTAGTAATTTTTGTTTTATTGTTTCTTTTAGGACCCAAGTTTCACAAGCATATGTAACTACTGATCTAATGAGTGTTTTGTATAACCTTATTTTTGCAGTTTTATATTAATTTGCTTTTAAATAAGGTTCTAATTGCAAAATAAGCTTTATTCCCATTTACCAATCTTTCTTTAATTTCCTCTTCTAATGTATTGTTTCCATTTACTTTGGTACCTAAATATTTGAATGATTCTACTGTGTTAATTTGTATATCATCAATTTGTAGATTTTCAAATGTTCTATTGTGATTTTAAATATTTTGTTTTCTCTTAATTTATTATTAGACCAAATTTTTTAGATTCCTCTTTCAATTTTGTGAAGGTTTCACATAATGCCTGTCTGGTTCTTACTGTAATCAGTTGGTTGTCTAGAGCTTATATAAATTTCTGAATTTTTATACAATCTTTTCTGTGTTCCAGACTTCCTAGAAAACTGGTATAGGATCTCCTCTTGACCTCAGTGAATTCTTTTTTTCATTAGAGCAGCTTTCTTTCCTCCAATTGATGGCATTGCCGACTACTTCAGTTTTTTCTGCCAATTTTCTTGCCATCTTCTCTCTCATTTGTAAGGTTTTGGAACTTGGCTGTCCAGAAAGATTTATATTGTTTTCTCTTTGTAATGTGGCACCTGGACAATTCGCAGTGTAGATGAACAAAGACTAACTGAGGCAAAAATGAAATTTATGAGACGTACTGCAGGTTACTCAAGAACAGACTATAAAAGGAATTCTGAGATTCGCAAAGAATTACAAACAGAATCAGACATGGAATATGTACAAAAATACAGAAACAACTGGAAATCTCACGTAAGAAGAATGAGCAGAACAAGAATACCAAGTCAAATCTTAAATTACCAGCCACCAGGCAAGAGATCTTTGGGCAGACCCTTCAAACGTTGGATTGAGACTGTAACAGACCACTAGGTCTATCACATGAAAGAAAGAAGAAGATGTGGCATTTTGTTGAGCTTAAGATGATTTGACAGGTTTGGTATTTTTGTCTGGTGATTTACTGATAATTGTGAAAATATCAGGTGCTAGCTTTGTTTTAAATTATATTTGAAGAGAAAATTTTTTGCCTAGACCGGGACTCGAACCCGGGACCCTTGGCTTTCCGGGCCAAGTGCTCTACCAACTGAGCTACCGAGGCGAGTTACGATCTAGACGCAAATTTTTCTCTTATGTACGTTGATAATTCCCTCGTGCCAAATGCTTGAAACCATAGCTTCTATCTTTGCAAATGGCGGCTTCTTAGTTAAGAAGAAATTTAAATGTTTTAAATTCTTGAGCGTAAGCATGCCAGTTAGCTTTCTTTCCAGCTTCATTTTGGTTCTAATTTGGCATGCTTTCTGGATTTGATATTGAGTTCTGTTATTGTGATCACAACCTGGATAACTTATAATTTCTCTTGTAGTATTTGGGAAAATTCTGTCGAGACAATAGTCAGATCGGGATTTGTAGTGCTGTCATTATAATGTAAACACAGAGTACAGTTGAAAGGTAAAGAAAATAATATACTGATTAATATAGCATTTATTTAATGACTGCATTACAGTATGTTAAAATGTATTTATAGAAAATGTTGGTTGGTTGGTATCTAATATTGAGCAACTGACAAAGATTCCATTTACTTTCCTTTCAGTCCAATATTTAAAAGTAATATTTGTAATTGAATGAAGAAAGGCCAGAGATGATCTTGATCCATATTCTTATTGTAAATACATGAAGTACAAATTGTCAGACACAGTGGACTAGTGGTTATATTCCTTGCCACTGGTCCTGAGGTTTGCAGTTTCAAACCCAGCTGAGATTGATGATTTTTTTACGATGGAAAAATCCAACGAGGAAGTCCTCTGAGAGCGACTTTAAGCCGTGGGTCCTAAGTCTGAAGATTTTCAGGCTCATAAGTGAACCTTATGTCTGAATAAAGAGGCAATGATAAAGAAAAGTATGCAATATAATCATTTATGCAAGTTTTTTTGTTTAAAAATACAAATTTTTATTATAGGCTGAGCAGTTTGGCTTAGTAGCTTAAATTTTCTTGTTACCTATTATTTAGAGTTGTAGATCATAACAATATTGGAACACTTGACCAGAACTAGTAGGAGCCTCATGATTTTGAATAAGACAGATGTGCTATTTAGGATAAAACTTTTCTACATTGATACCTCTTGAGAGTATCAAGGATATTGTATCAGAAAATTGAGAACCCATATTTATAGGACCCACTTCAATATAATTACCATTTTATGAAATATTGGCAATTAAAATTAAATAACTGAACTTTTAAAAGAAAACATCTGATTGGACATAATACAATTACATCGCCTATTGAATTACAATCAAGAATTCTAGACACAATATGAAATAAATTTAAAAAATTATAGCACGGCTAAGACATTTGTAATATGATAAAAAAAGAGTGATTAAAAATAATGTATTAAACCAATAGGCCTATTATCTTTAGGTGTAAATAAAGTTCAAAACTAAAATGAGAAAATTTTTTAATTAAAGAAATTTAATACATAATTGAAAAAGAGTAGGATAAAACAGACTAATGAAGAAAGTTATTGATTTGCAAAAACTCAGAATGTATGATGCTATTTTTATAAAATGAGGCTGCTGGCCTCACATCTACATGTGTTAATCACATAGGTAGACGATCAGCCTGCCAGTGTAGGAGTGACGTGGACAGCACATCGGGTCCCCCAGCCGTTATAGCTGGTTTTCTCAACCTGGAGTCGCTACTTATTGTAGTTATTCAAATTCCTCACGATGCTAGGTGGACACAGGTCCCAAACTGGCCGAAATTCCATGAGAAAATTTCTTCCCCCATAGATACCCGAATCAGCGCAAGTCCCATAGCTCTCCGCCAAGGCATCTTGCTTTGACCACTCGGCTACGGCGCGGGACATTTAAATACATTATTATAAAAATGGAAAGAAAATAACAACAATATATATTTTACAAGAAATTTATTTAGTATGGCTGAGAATGTATTTATGTTAATACTTTTAACATTTTTCATTTTACTATCTTGTAATTTATTTTGTGATGGTTCCGACATTAATGGCCTTCCAATGTCATTCTATAATTTAAATAGCGCGGGTTTACCATTTCCATTTGTGCATACTGGATGGATTGCGTTTTCAGGTATGCAGGTAGTAGTGATGGCGTTGATGAAGTTCACCTGTATATAGCCGTTGATCGAGGAGGCCAGAGCCCTCTTTCATTCAGACGTAAAGAAAGCGCCATACGTGTGTGTTGTGATGTGTTGGTACCTGTCAAACACGTTTGTTTCGTGATAAACAATTGTTAAGAATATAGAATTGTGCCGTTTCTGCCGTCCACATCAGAGGGATTAATATTATAGTTATTGTACGTCTTCATTATTTTGTAGTGTCTTCATAAGGTAAGTACTGTATCGAAAACTGCATTCTTCGTAAAGAACAGTTAGTGCCTCTGAATATTTTAATGCCATATGACGCTATAAGTGATTTAGACAGGTGTATTACGAGAACGATATAATTTGGAAGTTGAATTTAGTATTATACATGAACTAAACATTGTCTTGTGTAAATGTTTTATTATTCTTCGATTGTCTGAAACTGGGACGAAGTGCAATAGCACCTTAAGGGGAAGTCAAACAGGTGGCTGGCGGATTTCATTGTGAAACTATTTCTCTGTTGTGATTCTTCTGTATCTTTCGTAGATTTAATTACGGAAATATCGATGTATTGATTTGCCATAACATGTCATTTGTTTTTTTATATTTTTGAACATTCATAAATATATTATCTAGAAACTAACGGAGACCTAAAAGTCATGTAAAAATCAAGCGTCCGATAGTGTCTTTATCGAATACTACATAGCAATCTTAATGGGAAACGTGATGTAATAAGAACAGTTAAGTCTCGTAGACTGAGATGGGCAGGGCATGTGGTACGAATGGGGAATGAAAGAGGGGCATAGAAACTCCCTGAAGGAAAACCAGAGGGAAAGTGCCCAATAGGTAGATCAAGTATGAGGTGGAGAATAACATTAATAATAATTAGAGGGAGGTAAATTATATAGGGGATGATAGAAAAACATTAGCTCAGGATGTATGGGGAGCTAACGTCCGCGCGGGCATGTACCTACGGATTAAATAATGCCTGTGATTTAGTGTAAAATTAGAAGTTGTAACTTTCTATTTATTTTTATTATTTATCATCAATTGCTATGTTGTCCAAATGGTAGAAAGCTAGTTAACAGAGGATAAAAAAATAGTCACTTGAACTATTTGTCAAATCTAATTTATTATCCACTTTGAGTGATTATTTTTTTCCCTTGCTCAATGTTCTAAAACGTACGTATTATTATTGTTATTTTTAATAGTGAGCCGTAAATATAACATGTGTATATTTTCTGAATCCTTGAAATAAGAAATGAAGTTGAATTAGATTCTATAACTGTTTTTTTAACGTTTTGTGTCCTTACTCGTGAATAATTCATTTATAAGTGATCAGGGACGTATCTACTGTAGCTCGAATCCCTGCAATGCTTTCCGAGCATCCTTCCCATTTATCTTAGTCGATATTATCATTTTGAATTATTTATATTATATATAAAGGTAAAGTTTTTACTAGTTTTTAAATTTTTTTATAATTGTGTGTGATTTATTTTGTACGAAACATGTATATTTTTTGTGCTTGCATGTAATTTTAATTCCAATAATCTATGTGAAATCTATAATTAATAATTGTTACCTACAAAAAAAAAATGTTAAGGAGCCTTGGCTATTTCCTTGCGAGGGGGACATAAAATGTAAATGAGTAACTGTTAGGTGGCTATCATTGGTATCTGACTTCTTGAATTTCCATGAAAATATGATTTAATAATTCTCATTACACACTATTTTCTTTAAAATATAAGTTACCAATTTTGGGCCTGCATGCTCTAATCAATGCAAAGTAAGTCTGTAATAATTAGCAAAGACTTAACCCACGAGATAAGATGCGTTTTTTTAAAATTTATTTTTGTTAGAAGCAATGAGTACATTGTGTAATTGACAGCAAAACGTCTAATTATGGTTTTAACTCCACAAGCAGAAGGATGGAAATGTTTCTTTGCTGTTTCATGTCTGTATCGACTTGAGCTCTCTTAGTCTCCTTTAGAATGATTATTACCGGTTTTCTGAAGGTAAAGACAGCTGGGTCATTTGGTTGTGAATGTAAAGATTCTTGCATTTACGTCCCCCATGAGCCTGAATTATTATATAATGTATATATTTATTTTTATTAGAACTCTATATGATGATTGGATTTTACACTTATTTCTTAATTATAGAGAAATAATGTTTAGGGGTTCTTCAGGTTTTAATAGCGTTACAGTAATACAATTCATTAGACTGAACTTCGTCTCTAAGCCTGTATTTTTTATATATGTAGGACTATTATTCTCCAGCAGTTCGAACACAGTAGAGAAGTTACATTTTGAATTTCAGGATATGTGTGCTCGTTTATATGAGAAATATATGTATGTTTATAATATATAGGTTGCCAAACATATTTTGAGATTAAAGATCATTTAGTTTTTAATTACCCAGGTTTTTCTAGGAAAAAAAAAAAAAGAAATATATATTTGCAACATTTTTAAAGATAGAATAAATATTTTCAATTCATTACACAGCTGCACTAATTTTGTTTTCATATATTAAACCTCTTGCATTGTACTCCACATCATTGCTTACTGAACTGAGTCGGTGGTCCTTCAAATAACAAAAGTAACTTATCTCTCCTCTTTTTCACTTGGGAATCAGAGGTGAGCATGATAGCCAAGTCCCAGGAACGCTTAGTCTTATTTCTATAATGTCTAAAATGACTTATTTTTATAACAGATTATTTAAAAAAATTAAAGTACAGTAGTTTTATTTTATTCGTAGAGAGCACGTGTCTGTTGGAATGAGAAGTAGGAAATCGTTGGCTTTCTTGGTAGCAATTTCACATGAGCTACTTTTAAAGGTAATTGCTCACAGTCTACGGTTTACATATCGTGTTATCGCTTGATTCGCAAGTGAAAATAAAAACTTTCGGAATTGAATCATCGAAGATGTAAATTGAAGCATCTGATCACGCAATCTGAGATATTTTAGTACTAACCTAACTCTTTTGAGATTTTTTAGCCTATGAATATTATTTATAGCTGCGTAAAATTTAGAAGACAATAATCTTGTGTGTGATACTCCATACGTAGGAAACATAATATCTTAAAATGAGATAAGAAAGTAAGTTAAAATAATTCGAAAATAGGATCCTAAGATAAATATGTAGTCCCATGTGGGATGAGAATGGAGTAAGCTTCCCAATGATAATTTCTATAACTTAATTTATTTATCGTTGTATCAATATTGTAAGGTTTACTATGTGTAGAATATTGAATATGGGCAATGACAGATAGCTAGAATATATATATATATATATATATATATATATATAGGAGGACGGATCTCAGAAACTAGATATCAGAGATACGAACTGAATTCAGTTGACTGAATCTTCCTTCAAGAAGGATTCGTTAAATTGTTTATAAGCAAGTGTAATATAATAATATTAATAACATTGTTACCACATTTATGATTATGGCGATAGTTATCACATAATAATAATAAAATTTATTCAACTGTTCGACAAACACGTGAAGCTCTTAGTGGAGGGCGTAAATGAATGCAGCCATGGGTTTCCTTAGCCAGGATGTTAGTCTAACTACTAGGGCTAATCAGTTGTATGGTAACGTTTTAATCATTGGAGATATAATCTTTTAGGGATATTTAAATGCGCTCTGGATCTTATATATTCACCAACATGGGTAGTTCGGAGTTTGTGCTTTATTACATGATTGATATAATCCAGATTACATATGTAAACACAGGGGTAAAAGTAATACAATGCGGTCTGATTCAGCGGGCGGTCGTCCGTTTGGTGGATGGAAGGCCACACTTCTCCCGCTGAGTAAGCTGGTGTTCTCCCGCAGTTCATTTTTTTAACTTGGGCATATATTATACACATTTGATACTTATCCTGTTCACAAAATAATGCATATGCTGTTCATTTCCTCTTACGCATGTTTCACACCTTCTCAAGAAATTATCATTCACATACACTAGTTCTTATACCTAATAGATTAAATTGCTATCTGCATATTTCTTTTAATTAATTTAGCATATGAGGATTAGTTTTATAAACTGTTGACGTTTTTATTATTTATTTAACACTTCTCATAGAAGGATAAATTATATTTGAAGAGAAAAATTTTCGCCTAGACCGGGACTCGAACCCGGGACCCTTGACTTTCCGGGCCAAGTGCTCTACCAACTGAGCTACCGAGGCGAGTTACGACCTAGACGCAAATTTTTCTCTTATGTACGTTGTAATTCCCTCGCGCCAAATGCTTGAAACCATAGCTTCTATCTTTGCAAATGGCGGCTTCTTAGTTAAGAAGACATTTTATTGGGAATTTAACACTACTTTATAGCCAGTAGGGCTTCTATTGACGATTTTTATTATTTATTTAACACTTCTCATAGAAGGATACACTTGGCCCGGAAAGCCAAGGGTCCCGGGTTCGAGTCCCGGTCTAGGCGAAAATTTTTCTCTTCAAATATAATTTATCCTTCTATGAGAAGTGTTAAATAAATAATAAAAATCGTCAATAGAAGCCCTACTGGCTATAAAGTAGTGTTAAATTCCCAATAAAATGTCTTCTTAACTAAGAAGCTGCCATTTGCAAAGATAGAAGCTATGGTTTCAAGTATTTGGCGCGAGGGAATTACAACGTACATAAGAGAAAAATTTGCGTCTAGGTCGTAACTCGCCTCGGTAGCTCAGTTGGTAGAGCACTTGGCCCGGAAAGCCAAGGGTCCCGGGTTCGAGTCCCGGTCTAGGCGAAAATTTTTCTCTTCAAATATAATTTATAAACTGTATTTTTTAACATTCTCCATAAATAAAAATCAGAAGATAAGAGATCTTGGGATCTAGCCGATCATATATTAATTTTCGCCGGGTTGTAGCACACGATTTCTTGTTCTAGTGTTGTGTTGTATAATGTAAATACTGTACGTTTCCTTAATGAATATATGTTTACCAATGCTGCTTGAAAGCGAGAGAACAAGCCATATTGGCGGCAGATGCGTGGCTTCCTGCCCGATGGGCAAGTTGGGATTTTCGTGACCACAAGATTCAGACACAGAGAATCAGAATGTAATTTCCTTAAAAAAAAAGAGAACACTTTTCCTACAACTCATGCAGACAGGGGAATGCCAACAACTAATTTGGTATGTTTAAATTTTTTATCACGAGGCCATTTTTTTTTTCGGTTTAATTCGCCCATTTACGTCTTTGTTGCATTTTAATGAGGAATTTTATTTTTAAATACAATTCTCAATTCCTATTTGAAGAGAAACATTTTGGCCCAAACTGGGATTTGAACCTAAGGTCTCTGGTTTTAATGGGATTTTTTAATGGGATTTTAACGCTGCTATTATAACTAGTAAAGGTTTGCGATTTTTTATTTAAATTTATAATTCACACTGAAGAACAACCTACAAGAGATCTTAAGTTCAAATCCCTTTTGGGCGAAAAACTTTCTCTTCAAATATTAATTTATAATAATAATAATAATAATGGTTTATTTATTCTGGCAGAGTTAAGGCCATAAGGCCTTCTCTTCCACTCAACTAGCACAAATTACAAGTACATATTTCACAATATATATACCCTACACTAATTATAAAGAATTAAAAATATATTAAATGTTGCAATGGAAATTTCATGTACAACAACATTTTATACGATGATAATAACAATAATAATACTTATGATAATAATAATAATAATAATAATAATAACAATAATAATTATAGTGTAAATATGATAAATTATACGAGAAACACCAATTAATATATGTACCTTACACTGAGTAATGATAAAGTGGAAGTTAGAGCAAATATAAATTTAGATTTCTTTTAAAAGGTGTCAATGTCCGACAGCCCCTTATTCCTTGTGATAGAGGATTCCAGTTGCGAGAAGTGGAGATAGTACAGGGTGATTACAAATGATTGGAGCGATTTCATGATTTTATGGTAGCTGTAGTATTCGACATATTTTCACGAACTTTTACAGATACATAGAGCAACTTCCCAGGTTTTTTTTGAGATGTTACAGGTGCTCCATATGCTCCCCCTTGGTGATTCTGCAGATATCAAGTCTGTAATCAAGTTCGTCCCATACTCGACGTAACATGTCCCTATTAATTTGTTCAAAGGCATTGATTATGCGAGCTCGCAGTTCTGGTAAGTCTACTGGTAAAGGAGGCACAAACACTGAATCTTTCACATACCCCCAAACAAAAAAATCGCACGGCGTCAAATCGGGGGAGCGTGGAGGCCATGACAACAATTTCTGATCATTCTCTCCACTGCGACCGATCCATCGGTTTGGCAATCTCATGTTTAAAAATTCACGAACATCGTGATGGAAGTGTGGTGGAGCACCATCCTGCTGGTAGATGAAGGTCTCACTGTCGGTCGTCAGCTGCGGCATGAGCCAATTTTCCAGCATGTCCAGGTACACGTGTCCTGTAACGTTCTGCTCGCAGAAGAAAAAAGGGCCATAAACTTTGAACTGAGAAACCGCACAGAACACACTAACTTTTGGGGAGTCGCGAATGTGCTGCACAATAACGCGGGGATTTTCTGTGCCCCAGATTCGCACATTGTGTTTGTTCACTTTGCCATTCACAAAGAATGTTGCTTCGTCACTGAAGACAAGTTTCTCACAAAAACCATCCTCATCCATAAACTGCTGCATTTGTGTACAAAATTCAAACCGACTCACTTTGTCAATGGGCGTAAGGGCTTGTAGAAATTGCAAGTGGTAAGGTTTATGCTTCAATCTTTTCCGCAAGATCTTCCAAACGGTCGGTTGTGGAATGTTCAGCTCTCTGCTCGCTTTTCGTGTTGATTTCTGTGGGCTACGTGTGAAACTCATCCGCACACTCTCAACCTTTTCTTCACTCACTGAAGGACGACCCGTTGATTTCCTTTTACAGAGGCATCCTGTAGCTTTAAATTGCGCATACCATCGCCGAATGGAGTTGGCACTCGGTGCATCTTTCTCGAACTTCGTTCTGAAGTGTCGTTGCACAGTTATCACAGATTGAGTTGAATGAAATTCAAGCACAGCATATGCTTTCTCCTCGCCTGTCGCCATCTTTGATAACTGCTGCGCTCTCTCGGTTTAAAGCTGAAACACGGCTGCGAGAGAAAACAAAAAAAAACCTTATGAGTTTTTATACATAACTTTAAAGTTCTGTGAAGATATGTCAAATAAGATCGCTACAATAAAATCATGAAATCGCTCCAATCATTTGTAATCACCGTGTACTATATGAGATGGAGTGATGTCCTATGTTGCGGTATATTAGGCAAGAGACTATGTTGTGATCTTGTGTTTAAGTTATGGTTGGAGGATAGATACTGGAAACGGGATGATAAATAATTGGGAGTCGAGGTACGTAGGATCTTAAATAGGAGAACTAGACAACGTAGTTTTCTTCTCTCTTTAAGGTGTAGCCATGACAATTCAGGAAAAAATGGAGAAATGTGATCGTATTTTCGGACATTAACTATGAATTTGTCATTCAGTGCGAATGATAATTTAAATAAAAACATCTCAAATCGTTGTTTATTTTGTCGGTCTTCATGGACTAGTGATTAACATGCTCGCCTTTGGTTCCGAGATTCACAGATTCAAATCCAGTCGGGATCGATGTATTGTTAAGGATGTAAAAATACTGAACATATTGACCAGCCTCATGGGCTAGTGGTCAGCGTTTCTGACTACTTTTCATGAGGCCCCGGGTTCGATTCCCGATCAAACCATAGTAATTTTTCCTTAAAGGGAATTATTCCTGCGGTTGCCCATGGTCTGGAATTTAGGTTAAGAACTCTCCTGGCGCTTCATTATCATTTGTCACCCATCATATCATCGGGGTAACGTAACTCCGTCTTCTAGGTGCCCCAACTTTAGAAGTGGGTTACAATTACGCCAATGCCAGGGGAGAAAACCAGAAATGCCATAAAAGACAATCTGGTGACAGACAAAAAAAAATCATTTTAAGGTAAAGTTAAAACTGTGGTTCCATGTCGCAGAACTTTTGGCGCGAGAAGCCTTAATTAAGAGGCCTCTGATAAAAATTTGTTGACCCTTTTACGTGCAGATTTTAATTTCGATGCTAACGACTTGAGGTATTACAGAGAGTTGTCGAATAAAACAACTCTTTTTTGTTGAACTGTCCCGCTCCGTTGCCGAGTGGTTAAGGAAAGTTGTCTTGGCGCAGAGCTACGGTACATGCGCTGGTTCGGGTCTCTATGGGGAATAAATTTTCTCATGGAATTTCGGCCAGTATGGGACCGGTGCAAACCCAGCACCGTGAGGCATTTGGAAAGCTGCAATAAGTAGCGGCTCCAGGTTGAGAAAACCAGCTATAACGGCGGGGGATCCGACACGCTGACCACATGTCACCCCTACACTGACTGGATGATAAACACATATGGATGTGAGTCCAGCAGCCTGTTTGTAGGCCAATGGGCTTCTAGGCCTGTCGCGTCATGGATTTTTTTAATTCTGCTCCCTCGGCATTGAACTTAATGGCCAAAGTGAATAATCAAAATTTTAATAAGTTGGTTTAGAGACCACCTTTTAGGAAACAGACTTCTTTAGTAATGTAACAATGCATTTGGTTATTCTATGATCTTCTAGATACTTGTAGGACTAGGCCTACATATTATGTCCAGGTAGCAGTAGTTTTGTACCACCGAATTTCGAGATAATTGGCAAGCACTACCATTGAACTACCTAGACCAACACTTCAAAGCTGATAAATAGACCTATGTTTTTTTTCCTTAATGTTTCATTCATGTTTTTATATAGTGTATTAACATTATTTTAAGTGACGGTTGTGAAGAGGGATAAAAAGTAACTCGTAATAAAAAAATATATCTCTGATTCTATAATTACCTGACATTGTTAGCATTACAGTTATAATTGTAAGGCTAACAGTGACAGGTAATTACGTAGTTATTTACATAATTATTTGTGTTAATATATTTTGGTTTATATATTTAAGACTTCATAATCATATCAGTAAGCTAGGTGATCTTTATAGGAAGGCAGTTATACCAAAAACTGTTAAGTCTCGTAGACTGCGATGGGCAGAGCATGTGGCACGAATGGATAATGAAAGAGGGGCATGGAAGCTTATTTTGAAAACCAGAAGGAAAACGTCCAGTTGAGGATCAAGAATGAAGTGGGAGAATAACATTAATAATGATTTGAGGGAATTAGATTATACAGGGGATGATTGGAAAACATTACCTCATGATAGGGATGTATGGAGAGCTTATGTCCGCGTGGCCATGAATCTAAGGATTCGATAGAGCCAGTGAGTTATATATGTGTAACTATTGTCAAAATTAATTAAATGTGTGGTATTTACAAACATAATTCACGCACTATTTTGAATTAAATTTAAAAAAATATATTTTCCTGGTATATTTCACGCATGTATGGCAACACCGCTTTTTTTTTTTTCAGTTTTAAACACTGAACTTAACAGTGTTACCAGCACTCGTTTGAAGGTTGTCAATTATATTTTGTGCTACTGTATGATATTTTGTTTTACTTTACCGCTCAAAGTCATGTACTTCTCAGCTATTTGGAAGGGGTTGTTTCTTTCAGTAGCTGTTCCCTACGCAACAAACCCCACTTGCTTTCTGTTGCCGGTACGAAACGCATTCCATTCTACAAAGTGACCGTATTAGTCCAGAGCTGTTTTGTCAATTGAATGAAAGCCGGCATCATTGTAAAGGTATCTCTTTATCTGCCTTTCACTACATGACCTTGAGTGGTAAAGTAAAACAAATACCCTATAATAGCCGGCATCTCGCGTATTTTTTTCCGATTAGCATAATTTTCAAGAGTATCTGGCACAATAGATAAGGGATTTTAGAAATATAAGGTTTGAAGGTACAAAGACAAGCTTGGACTTGGATACGCATGTAGGAAGGATGCGACTGAGAATCGGGCGTGGGATAAAATGGAAATGACTGCATTTTACTTGGCTTAAATCACTGATAACAACAAAAGGGAACAAAGGGAAAATGACTTCTACACTTCATATTACAATAGATGAAGTTTGTTTCCTCTATGATACTACATATAATCAAAGAACATCATATGCAAGATTATAGACAGTACTTTCACAATACTACACAGAGAATGGAACCAAGCAAAGATAAACATGCTGGAGGAGTTAGAGATTTTAAAGGAAATCGACAACAGCTTGATTTCAAACGAACATGTACCAGTGCATACAATCCTATCTACAAGATCGTTATAATCAGTCAGTAGGTGATTAGTAGCGAAACAACGTTCTGCTAAAGATGGAACTGGTCCCGAAAGACAATATTTTAATTATTCCATTAGTTGAGGGGACTGGATATTGCAACTAATATATCAACGGAATTTTACCATGCCATTTTCTTAATGCTTATTATGAAGTAATACACTAATAGACATCTGTATTTCTTATAACAAACCCTTACATTTGTGTCCTAAAGTCTTTAAGACATTTTGACTATAGGCCTATTTTCCCAAAAAAATCTTTCTTAAACTCTCCCACTTATATTAGGCCCACGTTCATTCTGCATAGCCTTTATTTATAGATTGTCGATTTTTGAAGATCGTCGTGAAAACTTTAACTTGTTGGTGAAATAAATATCTTCATTGACATCAAGGTTTAGGCCTTTTGGCCTGTTCCGTCTTAAAACTGGTCATGCCATCACTTCTTTTTCCTATAGGATTATATAAATATGATGATGATGATGATGATGATAATAATAATAATAATAATAATAATAATAATTCATTCATTCATTTTGAAAATTTTCCTCATCATTGAGGGGCTTCTCCAACCAATCTTAGTAATTAACATGAATTCAAAATAAATATTTATATATAATATAAATGGGGGCACGCCGTAGCGCAGTGGTTAAGGCACTGAGCTACAAGCCGGACTAATATATCAACGGAATTTTACCATGCCATTTTCTTAATGCTTATTATGAAGTAATACACTAATAGACATCTGTATTTCTTATAACAAACCCTTACATTTGTGTCCTAAAGTCTTTAAGACATTTTGACTATAGGCCTATTTTCCCAAAAAAATCTTTCTTAAACTCTCCCACTTATATTAGGCCCACGTTCATTCTGCATAGCCTTTATTTATAGATTGTCGATTTTTGAAGATCGTCGTGAAAACTTTAACTTGTTGGTGAAATAAATATCTTCATTGACATCAAGGTTTAGGCCTTTTGGCCTGTTCCGTCTTAAAACTGGTCATGCCATCACTTCTTTTTCCTATAGGATTATATAAATATGATGATGATGATGGTGCTGATAATAATAATAATAATAATAATAATAATAATAATAATAATAATAATTCATTCATTCATTTTGAAAATTTTCCTCATCATTGAGGGGTTTCTCCAACCAATCTTAGTAATTAACATGAATTCAAAATAAATATTTATATATAATATAAATGGGGGGCACGCCGTAGCGCAGTGGTTAAGGCACTGAGCTACAAGCCGGAGGGTCGAGGGTTCAAGTCCCGTTGGGGTCAGGATTTTTAAACTGACCCAAACCCTCTGGCGGCACTATGGCCCTGGGGTCGACTCAGCCTCTAACGGAAATGAGTACCAGACGCTTGTTCTGGGGGTAAAGGCGGCCGTTACGCAGGGCTGACAACCCGGCTGACATAAAGTGCCGATTGTCTAGAAAAAGTTGGAGCCCTAACCTCCTACTACCCCAAGGGCCTCCGGGTCTGTTGTGGGATCACTTTACTTTATATAATATAAATATAAATAATTAATAATAATAATAATAATAATAATAATAATAATAACAATAGTGTATAAATATAGGAGTAATAAAATATAGTAGGCCCAATAAGAAAAAAATCAGTCTCAATAAATCTCAAAAATAATTATGTAACTTTAAACACTGAAGAAACAATAAATCAATTAAATTAAAAAATTAAAAAAATCAGAAAGTTTTATACTGTATATATTTTTGTTTATTCACGTATGGCATGGTAACTGAGAATACAGATATACTCATTTAAAAAAAAAGCTTATTGGACAGTTCATTTATTTATGCAGAATGTGTGTCTGAGAGGCAAATAATTGTATGAGACATACTATTCATATAAACTTGCTTACGATCAATGGTTATGAAGGTTTGTTTTGGATATTGGGAATTGCAGTGATTTCGCCGGCGAGGTTAATACCCGGTTGAAATTTCTCAACCGTTGAAGCGTTGTGAAACACGAGTTTTCTTCCGCACAAGGTTAGTCTCGTTCCTGCCCACTCATCGCAACGCTTCTTCATCACGTTCGTCCATTGTATTTTTTTCTTTCAATCCTTTTCTTTCCCATCTGAATTTTTGGATGATTGGCGCGTTTTATTTTTTAAAGCAGGCTATTCACGTATAATATTTATTCTCTTTCCGCATGAATGTTCGCTATCGATACGTTACCATACGTGGGTGTTGGATGCATTTTGTTTAACGATGCTTTTTAACGCATCGTAATTAATTTTCTCTCGCACACTCACTTTCACACACATATTGCTATCTAACATATTAGTCCTGTTTTCGTCTTCGGGAAGTCCCGGGTTTAAACCCCGGCGCCGAATAACTAGACTGAGTTTTTTTTTCTCCTGGTTTTCCTCAATCATCAAGGTAAATGCTGGGGTGGAATTCCATTACCAGGGCCTATTTCTTCATATTCAAGATTTCATCGCATCACAAAGAAATAATAAATATAGAAACATAGGCTTATAGGCTATGCTTATGTTATTATGCATTACAGGGACTCTTGTCATCCCAACTCCTTTCAAAATACGTTGAACTGATAAAATATAATATTGTTATTCTCCACTTATATGTGTGCGAAACATGGTGGACTCTTACTTTAAAGGATGACAGAGATTACGAGTATTTGAGAATAAAGTTCTTGGGAAATTGTTTGGACCAAAGAGAGATGGGCAGTCAGGTGAATGGAGAAGACTACCGGTACATAACAGTGAGCAACATATCTTTATAGAAATCCAGATATAATAAGAACAGTTAAGTCTCATAGATTGCGATGGGTAGGACATGTGGCACGAATGGGGAATGAAAAAGGTATATGGAAGCTTCTTGTCGGAAAACCAAATGGAAATCAAGAATGAGGTGGGAGAATAACTTTAACTATGATTTGAGGAAAGTAGATTACACAGGGGATGATTAGTAAACATTAGCTTATGCCCGCGCGGCCATGAACCTACGGATGTCATAGTGCCAGTGAGTTTAGGCTACGCTAAGAAAAGATATTAAAAGCATCTGTAAATAAGAAATATCATGTTTTGCTTTCCTTTTATTCTTCACTTTCTCCACTTACAGTGGTGCTAAATAGCCGACAATAGTCGTTTTATTTCAGGTTTAGAGTTTGATGTGTAGTAAATATACGACACAGATCAAGGTTTTATTTTTAAAAGTTCTGAAAATTATATCGTATACAACTTCTATATTAAGATGTACTAAGGGAAATAATGTATGTACGTATATACCCCATTCGACCCTCGTGCAAGCATGGGTACTGCCCTAGAGGGAGTTTCTTGGCCAAGGCTAATTTAGTTACGCTTATTTCCCTAGATATGTCAGTGTAATCAGCACATTGTCTCATTAAGATATCTATTAGGGAAATAAGGCATTACTTGATGGGGAAAACGGTTAAATTTTGTTTAGAAGCACAGATTTAGGCTTGAGGTTCTTTTATAAAATCAGAAAATTTTCAGACTTGAAACTCACGATTTAAAGTTTCTCCTGAAGGACTTATTCCTTGGATTTCTCCATTCTAAAAAATCCATTGACCCAGCCAGGTTTGATCTCGCTACCCTCTCGACTAAAGGCAATGAAGATAACCACTTGACCACCGATGCTGACATAAAGAGAAGACTATTTATAATTAATTCATTCATAGTTTTCTGCTCAAAGGCAAGTTCTTTCAGCAAATTCATCATTCTCCACTTGAAATTTTACTAGGAATGTGCAGACCACAAAATGCAAGTAGCTTTCGGCACACACTATAATTTCTCATAACAATCCCATGGGGTCCGAAGTGGAGGGTAAAAATAAAAATGATGCTGCAGAAATAAGTCCTTTGGTTGGATATACAAAATTCGATAATTTAGAAAACAGGGATATTGTGAATACATTAAAAATTATAAATATAATTGAAAATATAACAAATTATAGATGAGAGAGAAGGGAGAGAGAGAGAGGGGGGGAGAGAGAGAGGGAGAGAGAGAGAGGAAGAGAGAGAGAGAGAGAGAGAGAGAGAGAGAGAGAGAGAGAGAGAGAGAGAGAGAGAGAGAGATCACGTGAAAATAGAGGATCCAGATATATGGTCGAAGATTGCTTTTGAGTACGAAGTAGGAGGGAAAAGAAGGTGAGAGGTCGATTTATGCTCTTGTGCATTTATGAGTAATACATTTCTTTTAATTTACGAGTTTGCTTTGGAATGTGTAAGAAATGTGGCGGAACAGCGTAAATTAAACGATTTACGCAAGAGTTCATTGTTAATGCCGTTCCTGGAACTATTTATTTACTTCGCGGAAGAACCTTGGGAGTTTTCATTCACCACTCTTTGTCACGCCAAGAAGACGATTTTTTCTCTTTTCCCTGTGTTCCGAGAAGCAATCAACATTTTCACTTGTATATTTTTATTCTGTGAGGTATACATTATTATTTATTTTATAATATACCGTAATTCTATAATATTCTCTATGCATATAATAATATTTTGTAAAATCATCCTATAATATCTCAAGTTCATGAAGAGCGATTTAACATTAGGCCCTATGCCTTTTTTTTGTTAATGATTTACAGCATCATTTGCCGGAACGGTATCATTTTCCTATATTAAAACAACCTCATTATCTTTTGGTACTACAGTTCACGACTATTTGTTATTTAAGATTTATTTTTTTAAGTTTATCAAGAATTAGATTAATTTTTTAAGTGTTTATTTTATTATGAATGAATTGATTTACTTTATTGAATGAGAAGTATGTATTATTAATTCAAGTAGTTCGATTCCCAGTCAGAACATAGAATTTTTTTAATGGGGATTATTCATGTAATCTTCTGGAATTTAAGTTAAGTTTAGGTTTAAGGACTGTCCTCGTTTTTCGTTATCATTTATCACCCATAATATCGTCGGGATAACATAACTTCACCTTCCAGTCGACCCAACCTCAGAAGTGGGTTACAGTTTCGCCAATGCCAGATATCTCCTAAGACAAACTGGTGGCAATAGAAAAATAAACACACAAAGTTAAGAATGTAATATTGTGTAGTTCCTTGTATTATAGGCTTCAAAACAAAAGCTTGGTACAAGAACCTGTCAATCCAAAAATGAAAAGTTTACAGGAAAAAGAAAATATTTATAGACTCGTTAATTTTATTTATACAACACACAAGTAATTACAATTCTGGTAATTAAAGTGCACATTTTCTGTCTGTATATATGCATTATATAGTTCATCATTACAGAATAGTAGATTTTTATGAAATATTAGAATTGTAGTAACTAAATATAGATATATTTATTTATTCAATCCGGTTAAAATTAGTTGAACTTAGATTAATAAAAAAAACTGAATTTTTAATATTGAAATTGAAAGATGCTAAAAAGTTAGAGATTAGGCAGTACGAAATTCAAGAAATAAATACATTTAAATATCTTGGATTCATTTTAGAAACCGAAGGAGGCAGTTCAACAGAAATCGATAAAAATGTGAAGATAGAGAAATAATCAATAGCCTATGTTTTATTCAGTCCTAGGAAGTAAGGATATCTTAAATCCAACAAAAACTATATAAATCTTTGGGTTGAAAGCGTTATGTTAAATAGGGGTTGAATTCTAGACTTCAGACAGGTTACAGCAAACAAATTACTGACTACAGAAATTGATTTATGGTACGAGCAGCAAATAAATCAAGAAGAGGATAAATTAAAACGAACGATCTGGAGAGATTATGAAAGTGGATAAGAATATTTTGGAAGTAATTGAAGAGCAGAAATTGAGATTGTATGGGCATGTTAAAAGAACAGGGAAAGGAAGAAATCAGAAAATTGTTTCAGAATGGAATGCCGAAGACAAAAATAGAAGAAGAATACTAAGAAAGTAATGGATGGATAGATTCAGGGTGAAGAGTAGCAAAGAAATCAAGAAGAGTAACAAATTAAAAAATAAGTAATAGTTTTAAAAAACTAAAACAACACGCTCTATTAGAAAACCGAACTAAAAATTGAAAAATAATTTAAATTTCCAACATGCTTGGGATAAATAATTTTACCATCAAAAGCGTGGGGTGCTCTTTATCAATTAATATATTTGATAATAAACATATATTGGTAAAAGTAAAGTCTCTAAGAAGAAAATGTAAAAATCATAAAAAGCACCCCACGCTTTTGATGGTAAAATTATTTATCCCAAGCGTGTTGGAAATTTAAATTATTTTTCATTTTTTTAGTTCGGTTTTCTAATAAAGCGTGTTGTTTTAGTTTTTTAAAACTATTATTTACTTTTTATTTTTTAGTTTTAATATTTTACACAATAAGATAAAAATGCAAATATCTTTGAATTCCATACTATTGTAGTATGAGCTAAAAGTAATACTCTTAAAAAAAATACTCCCGGCCGGATTTGAACCAGCGACCAATGGATTACTGAAATTATATACCACTAAGAGTTCACCGCTCTACCAACTGAGCTCTTACAACGATTGACTAAGATGTCGACAAGTCCGCAACCTATTATACCAGTTTTCATTTTTTTTGATTTTCTGATTATTCTGGCCAGGATTTTAGAAACAAAATATGAAAATATTGTATTGTCATGGGTCCTTTACAAGTATACAAAGTTTCAAGTCGATCCAATGTTTCTAAGTGGGTAAAAATCGTGTTCAAAAATTCCGTTACATAGATACAAAGACACTTTTTTTTTTATTTTCCGATGATTCTGGCCAGGATTTTAGAAAACAAATATGAAATTATTATATTGTCACGGGTCCTTTTCATGTATACAAAGTTTCAAGTCGATCCAATGTTTCTAAGTGGGTGAAAATCGTGTTAAAAATTCCGTTACATAAATACAAGGACACTTTTTTTGATTTTCTGATGATTCTGGCCATGATTTTAGAAACAAAATATGAAATTATTACGAAAGATTTAGAGAGATTATGAAAGCCAATGAGGATGTTTTGAAGGTTATTGAAGAACGGAGATTGAGATGGTTTGAGCATGTTGAAAGGATAGAGAAAGGAAGAATTCAGAAAATAATCTTACAAGGGAACAGTCAACCATTGCATGCCGAAACATACTTTGGAATTTCTCCTAGAGAAGCGTTGTGATGTACTAAGGCCATGTCCATAAAATTATCTGCCGCTTTTAACTGCAACTTTAACTAAAATCCAACGTTAAATCTCCCATTTAAACCACAGGAAAGTAAAATAACACCTGATTTCATGGAGTGGATGACCCTCACAGCCTGCCATCCGCGCGGGGGTCCCGCCTCACTCTAATTTGCTATATATAAGCAGGGACCTCCATCTGCTTCGCATAATGGTTTGCCATTGCTGCATTCTGGATTCGGGTTTTGTGTCTTGCAGTTAGAAGCGGCGTATAGTTTTTTTGGGTAGCTTATGGCCTTGGTACATTACAACGCTTCTCTGGTAGAAATTTCAAGGTAGGTTTCGACATGGTCCGTTAAAATTGAATACCAAAGGCATGAAGAGGAAAATCATGAGATCAATGAATGGATGGATGGATGGAGTCAGGAGTATGAATAGGAAGAATTTTATATAAGATGGCCAAGATTGAAATTTGTGGAGTAAAATTATCTGCGGTTCAAGGAAAACTAGTGTGCTGTATAAAAGCCCTTAAAACATTCCCAAAATTTAAAATATATTTTTTACTGAAATTGTAAAATTCTAAGATTTATAGTAGAATATCATAGCTTTAACTATGACTTAATAACTACCCTTTTAATTCCATCAGTTCGTCAAACGGTCTATGCATATGCGACGTGTAGGTGGGTGTAGAGCATAGTGTCCAGTAACTGAAATTCACGTCTAGTCAGAGTTTCTGTGCAGAATGCATTGCAACAGCAGTTGTTTTACAAATTGTTAATTAACATAGAATTGAAATTTCACTTACTTCCTGGAGCAGGGAAAACTTGTGACGTCAGATTTTCTCTCGTTTTCTGTTTTGTTTGTGGCGGAACTAATACTCGCATATTAAAGCGAATATAGAGTTCCCAATTTATTAATTATTATTGATTAATGATAATAATTAATCGAATTATCAAATTAGCGATATATAACACGATCCTAACCGTGTCTGGACTCAAATGAAGGCTTATAATATCAGGAGTTCAAATAAGAAAGCATAATCACTACACAATACTTATAAATGTTATTAAAACATGATAAAGACAACATTATAAAAGTATAGGGAAATTAAAGTTAAGGCATTTCAACTCCCAATGGGAAACAATCAGCTTTAACTAAAAAAAAGATACAGAACAGATTCCATTGCATCTGGGTAAAAATACATATGAATGAAAGGAATATGTGAAGATTGTATTATACACGTGAAACACTCACGCGTGATCATTTTACAATATTAATGTCCAAGTCACCCAAGTATTATAATTGACAGGGCTAGAATACGAAAGAACCCAAAAATTTATGATATGCAAAAGAAGTGGGTAATTGAAATATGCATTTTGGTGTCACCATTAGCTATTCAAAAACAGATTGACTTTGGGATATCCCTATGGGACTTACGGAATAGTAAATAAACACTATAACTCTATAGATGGATTAAAACACAGGGCGTTTCTATCTTAGGTCCTCGTCCAATAATATATATACATCCATAGTAATTCTGTCCGCAGGTAGGTCCTTCACTGCAATCATAGCACTTGTATGCTATGCTTGCAGCTTTACTAGGGAATTGTAAGTGTGGTAGCTTCCCGTTGCTTTCCACACCAGTGAAGCATGATGATGATAATGATAAGGTTCCGTATGATTTCAGAGATCGTTTGGACCTTAAAGTTTTCCTGACATTTGTCTTACAGGTGAGGAAAAACCCCGATAAAAACCTCACCCAGAAAAACTGTCCCGACCGGGGATCGAACCCGGGCCCGCTGCGTGACAAGGCAGCACGCTACCTCGAGACTACAGCGGTGGATATATATATATACATATCCACAGTAATTCTGCCCGAAGGCAGGTCCTTCACTGCAATCATAGCATTTTCATGCTATGCTTGCGGCTTTACTAGGGAATTGTAGGTGTGGTAGCTTCCCGTTGCTTTCCACACCGGTGAAGGATGATGATGATGATAAGGATGATGATGGCCATATAATTTCCGGGACCGTTTGGGCCTTAAAGTTTTCCTGACATTTGTCTTACAGGTGAGGAAAAACCCCGATAAAAACCTCACCCAGAAAAACTGTCCCGACCGGGGATATATATATATATAAAATAGCCTACTTGTGTATGTTGTAGGAAAACGTTCGACCAAATTATATGTAATGTAAAAAACTATAGAATATTTCTATTGTTCCTTCTTCATATTTTAAATCGTCACGCTCGCAACATTAACACCAAGATTCTCGTGCAGTAGTCAGTTTCCATGATCGAGAGATCGAATATTTAAGTATCGCACTGAGCATATCGATGAACTTAGTATTCAGAAAGTAATTTATTATACTCATAAAAGTTCGTGACGGAACCTGTAAGAAACTCAAGTACTAACTTCACCAATTTATTATACTTATATAAAAGTTCGTGTCGGAACTTATAAAAAACTTGGGAATTCTATACCACCATGCCGCCAGCAATTCAAATAAAAAATGGAAAAAAATGTTGTTACAGTATGTGAATAACTATCCGAGAGGAATATAGCCAATATGTTGATTTTTCAAACAAAAAAAAACCTTGAAATAAAATGAGAATTTGTGCTCAAACTAACCTAAAATCAGAGCATATTTGCAATGTAATATGTGTATTAGCCATTGCTCAGACAGTGCACCCAACTTATCACAAAAACCGCTAACAAACAAATGAACGCTAAACTAATCTGGTGTACTAACTCGTACATTTTCTCACCCTAGTAAAGTCAAGTAAAGTAAAGTAATCCCACTACAGGCCTCAGGAGGCATTTGGGGTAGTAGGAGGTTAAGGCTCCCACTTTTCTGGATCGGCACTTGATGTCAGCCGGATTGTTAGCCCTGCGTGACGGCCGCCTTTACCCCAGTACAAGTGTCTGGTACTCATTTCCGTTAGAGGCTGAGTCGACCCCAGGGCCATAGTGCCGCCAGAAGGTTTGGATCAGTTTAAAAATCCTGACCCCACCGGGACTTGAACCCTCGACCTTGTTGAGCAGTGCCTTAACCACTACGCTACAACTTGCTCAAATTAACATTAACTTGCCCATTTAACATTAACTTGCTCATTTTCTCACTTGCCCACTAATGTAGATGGACTCTTGGGATAGAATCCCCTTAGATGAGAGCAAACATGTTGGCAATTGGCTCCAGTGGGGATATGTATTATCAGTTATCACATTGTGCAACACTAAGCTGAAAGTAATTTGTTCTCCGAACTAATATTCACTGATGGCACTGTGGCATAAAATAACCATAAACTTATATAATAAATTCATCACGCGGACTAACGAGCGATAGGAAATTATTTAAATGTTACCATCGAGTAAAGGCGTGTTATCGGAGATTGCAAATTCTCAGCTAATATAGAAACAATAAAATAAGGAAACATAATCATATATTGGCCTGAGCTTCCTCTACTAATCAAATCATGTATAATTAAGTCTATTTTAATAAACCTAATCTTGTTCCATACACTGCTGTGGTCTCAAGGTAGCGTGCTGCCTTGTCACGCAGCGGGCCCGGGTTCGATCCCGGTCGGGACAGGCTCCTGGGTGAATTTTTTTCGGGGTTTTTCCTCACCTATAAGTCAAATGTCAGGAAGCTTAGGGCCCAACGGTCCCCGAAAATCATCCGGCCATCATCATCATCATCCTTATCACTATCATCATCATCCCTCACCGGTGTGGAAAGTAACAGGAAGCTATCACGCCTATAATTCCCTAGTAAAGCTGCAAAGCATAGCATGAAAATGCTATGATTGCAGTGAAGGACCTGCCCTCGGGCAGAATTACTATGGATGGAATCTTGTTCCGCCATATAGTTGTATACGTCGATTCCTATACATGCACGTTACTAGGAAGGAAATCCTCACCCTAGATAAGATCCCATGTTCACCGGACTAGCCGATCCAAATTCGAAACCCGATTCCTGAGATCCCATTAAACCTACTTATCGCTTTTTCCCTCCCGCTACATACTGTACTACAGTTTTTAAAATGCTTTATTAAGGAAAATAGAAGTAGCTGAAATGAAATTCTTACGTCCAGTATCAGGCTATACATTATTAGATAAGAAATATAAAGAAGAAATATGAACTGAATTAGACATCTACAATGTTATAGATAAAATTCATAATATAAGATCTAACTAGTTCCAACGTATAGGAAGAATGACACCTAATAAACTCCCACAAATTTTGCTTTACTACCAAACCATAGGAAGAAGAAATGTTGGGCGCCCCAAAACTAGATGGAGGGATACGGTCTCTTGATGTGAAAACAAGTCCATGGCCTAATTCCATGATGTAGAAGAAGGAGATAATTTGTGATATTTCAGATTTACTTCTTATTTTGTATCATTTCTTAATTAGTTTAATTTTTTTCTTTCTTATTTTTAGCTTAATCTCTTCCTTTTTAGATATGTTTACGTGTTTCATGCCACCCGGGCCTTACAGTGACACAATCTGTCGGGAAGGATGCTTAAATTTAGGATCACGATACTCTTTTACACACAGGGGTATATATATATATATATACACACATGATATGATAAGAAAAATAAACACCTGAACGGGATTTGAACCCGGAACTCTGGGTCGGTACTCCAGCGTGTTATCCATTACACCACCAGGTGAATCCAATTCAAACACTTATTTTTCTTATATATATATTTTTTTTTTCTCCATTACAATGGACAGACAAATTAAGAAATAAACATATGCTAGGCAGAGTAGGTGAAAGAAGAACAATGCTGGAATTCATAAAGAAGAGGAAAAGAAATTGGATTGGCCACTGGCTAAGAAGAAACTGCCTGCTGAAGGATGCCCTAGAAGGAATGGCCAACGAAAAGAAAGTTAGAGGCAGAAAAAGACATCAGATGATAGACAATATTAAATGGTTTGTATGCAGATACAAAAAGGAAAGCTGAGTTAAGGAAAGAGTGGAGAATGCTGAGTTTGCAGTGAAAGACCTGCTCTTGAGCAGAACACTATGAAAAAATTACTAGATGTCGCGAGAACTCGGTCTCCACTGCCATCTAGTAGCTGACTATAATAAGTAAGCAAATTAAAGAGAATATTATATATATATATATATATATATATATATATATATATATATATAGAAGACTTTCCGAATGATGGATCAGCTCAAAGACTGTATGAACATTAAAGATACATTCATACTGTACGATTATGATAAGATGATTGTGATGACCAGATGGCGTCCGGGAACTATTTGAGTCTTAAATTTTCCCGACATCTGTGTTACAGGTGAGGAAAAACCCCGAAAATCCTCACCCAGAGAACTTTTCCCGACCGGGAATCAAACCCGGGCCCGCTGTGTACGACGTTACCACGAGACAATAGTGGTGAGTTTAAATTTGATATGTTATTTTATTTACAGTCTAGTATTATGTTCTTCATGAGAAAACAGATGTAATAATAACAATTAAGTTTCATAGACTGCAATGGAAAAGGACATATGACACAAATGGGGAATGGAAGAGGGCATAGAAACTGCTTGTAAGAAAACCAGGGGGAAAGCACTTAGCAGGTAGACCAAGCATGAAATAGAAAATAACATTAACTGTGATTTGAGGATTGTGAACTATAGAGGGAATGATTGGAAAATATTTCAGGTACGGATGTATGGAGAGTTTGTCCGTGTAGTCATGAACCGCGATTCAATAGTGCTAGTGAGTTAGTCAATAATAATAATAATAATAATAATAATAATAATAATAATAATAATAATAATAATAATAATAATAATAATAATAATAACAATAACAATAACAATAATAACAATAATAATAATAATATAATAATAATAATTTGAATTATACATTAGTTCAGGATAGGGATGCACGGAGAGCTTATGTCCGTGCGGTCGTAATAATAATAATAATAATAATAATAATAATAATAATAATAATAATAATAATAAATAATTTACATTTGAATCGGATACATTTGTTGGTACATGTAATTACAGTATTTTGCAGAAATACGTCTTGTTCTCTAATATGAGATGAGTCTCTCCAATTTTAACGAGATCGGAACAGACCAGCAGGTCTAATCCTTGATGATGCTGCTGCTTTTGATGATGTCTTGTTCTCTTTGAATAATGACGATTGTATTTAGACAGAGATAATAAGCAATATAGAGGGGAAATATATGACTAATTGATTATTTTTAAAATTTTTTCCTTCCAGGTTCAAAGAAAACTAAAGTGATCCCACTACAAATCTTAGGGGACCCTTGGTTAGTAGGAGGTTAAGGCTCACACTTTCTAGACAATTAGCACGAGAATGTCAGCCTGCGTGACGACCGCCGTTACCGTTAGAACATACGTTTGGCACTCATTTACATTAGATGATGCCACTGGAAGGTTCAGGCTATTTTAAAAATCCTGACCTTATCGGTAATCGAATCCGCCACTTTCGACTTGTGGCGTATTGCCTTCCCATTATGGTATGACGCGACGTGCCCCTTCCAAATTCCATTATCGTCTTCGTTAATTTCATTCAGAAATAAGTTATGTAATCTTTAGTTACGATTGTGTACCTTTCTCAAAATAAGGATAGAAATGAATCTGAGCATTTTAGTGCAAATTTTAAGTAAATTGACGACCTGCTTAACACAGTATATTGGCTGGATGATCGTCCACCTCTGTCATTAACACATGTGAATGCGAAGCCAGCAGCCGGGTGGTAGGCCTTAGGGCCTTCTAGTCCTGTAGCGCCATGGAATTAGTATCTTCTTGTATCGTGTAAGCCCATGTTTCCCTTAACAGAGATTTAGGCGTTCTCCCCCTACAGAGAAGAATTTGAACCATACTAATTTAGTTACACTTGTTTTCGTATAGATGTCATTTGAGTGGTCCGTGGTCAGCGTTCCGCCTCATTTAGGCGCTCTCCCCCTACAGGGAAGAATTTGAACCATACTAATTTAGTTACACTTGTTTTCGTATAGATGTCATTTGAGTGGTCCGTGGTCAGCGTTCCGCCTTATACTGACATCTAGGAACCTAAGGTAATACTAGGATGGGAAATTTTGCTTAGAAGTCTTTTCATTCAGGCTTAAGGATCTTTTACGAGCCTGAACATCTTCAGACTCGGGACCCACGACTTAAAGTCCTTCCCGGAGGACTTGCTCCTTGGATTTTTCCATCCTTAAAAATCCATCGACCCCGGCCGGGTTTGAGCCCGCGACCACTAGTCCACCGCGGCCGATTCATGGAGTTAGTAAATCGATAAGTCTTTTGTAGAAAACGTATCCAGTTAATAGGATGGAGAAGCTGTGATCAGTGTAAAAGTTTCAGGTGGGCAATTTGATGAACGACGGAAGTGAAATTGAAGGGTCACAATATCGGAATGTGGTATGTGGCGTGTGGTTAGCGTGTGTGGGTCAAACATTCAGAACAGGTGTTGAAAGTGGTTCCAACCAACTCATTCATAAAACTGAGAAAGTGCCTTCCTCAATCTGACAGGTCTGTAATAAACTTCACAGACAAGATTTTTTTTAAATTTTATTCCAGCCGTGCTTTTATGGGCTATTTAAGTAAATGTTCGACTTAGAACATTCAAGATAAAATTGTTCTTTCATGACTTTAAATCGTTTTTATGCATAAAAATTACGTTAGAGGTTGCATGCTTCTAACAATTCTTAAATCTAATATAAGTATTGATAATACTTCTAATAAATCTTAAAAGCGCCATTACATTTATTTAGATATTGTGTTACTACTACTACTATTGCTGCTACCTATTATTGCTACTACTCCTACTTCTATTACTACTACTACTACTACTATTACTACTACTACTACTACTACTACTGGTACTACTGCTACCTATTATTGCTGCTGCTACTACTACTACTACTACTACTACTACTACTACCACTACTACTAGACTACTATTGCTACTACTACAATTAAAAATAAACTGGATTGAACGGAATTTTGTATAAAACATTGTACTGCGCATGAGTACATCTCTCAACTGTGTTTTTGTCGTATTCGTCCACCTCTGTGATTAACACTTGTGGATGTGAGGTCAGCAGTTGGCTGGTACGCCTGTCGTGCAATGGAGAGAGGTTTTTATCGTATATATATATATATATATATATATATATATATATATATATAAGTGATCCCACAACAGACCCGGAGGCCCTTGGGGTAGTAGAAGGTTAAGGCTCCCACTTTTTCTAGACAATCGGCACTTTATGTCAGCCGGGTTGTCAGCCCTGCGTGACGGCCGCCTTTACCCCAGAACAAGCGTCTGGTACTCATTTCCGTTAGAGGCTGAGTCGACCCCAGGGCCATGGTGCCGCCAGAGAGTTTGGGTCAATTTAAAAATCCTGACCCCAACGGGACTTTAACCCTCGACCCTCCGGCTTGTAGCTCAGTGCCTTAACCACTACGCTACGGCGTGCCCCCTATATATATATATATATATATATATATAAAAGCTTGCATTGCTCAATGTTAAAGATTTAATTATAACATATATATATAGCAAAAATAATTGAATAAATAAAAATAATTAATTTTGTCACTTTCTTCAGACTTTATGCCGTTCAGTCTTATTTATTTTTTACATTGCTGGATATTTTTATATCTTAAACGCATTTTATAAGCCTATAATAATTCTTATATATATATATTTTTTTTTTTTTTGAAGATATTTCCGTCATATAGACATAGACCTAAATGTTTTCATTTAAGTATTTCGGGATTTTAAAAATTCATCATCATCATCATCATAGTACATTCACGAATTTAGGCCATTTGTTGACCTGTTTCGGCCTCAAGAGAAACACCATCCAAAAGTCTTTTGAGTGGACGTTCTGGTCTTCTTCTTCCTGCAGGTTGATATCTTAACATTTGTTTGGGTATTCTGTGATCTTCCATTCGATGAACATGTTGCATCCATCTTGACTTATAGATTTTAAAAAGTAATGTTATAAACCTAATAAGATACAATTTTTCTAACTGGTTGGTATGGTATGGAATGACCCCTAAGTAATACCATTGGTAGATGTCTATATTATGGTAGGCTATCTATTAGGGCTATTTTGAATTTTTACAATTAGTATTTTATGCAGCTGTTATGAATTGGTTGAAACGAGAGGAAATATAAAAAATGTTAAAATTATAACATTAGTACAATTATATATCCACCGTACGTCATTTGGAAACGCCGTTTCTTAGCACACACAGGACCCGGATTCGAATCCCGGTTGGGACATGTGTGAGGTTTTATCGGTTTTTTTTCTCGCCTGTAAGACAAAAGTCGAGAAACGTTTAGGTCCAAATAGTTTCCGAACACCATTTGATGATCATAATGATCCATACAATTTTCGTCTTGTTTAGTAAAAATGTATGCCTTAAATGTGTCTCGGATATCATCATCATCCGTTTGGCCCGTTACGGTCTCAAAGAGGAGTTTTCCATCCAGCGCTTTTTTGGACGTCCCAGCGATCTTTTGCCTTGGGAGCAGTAACGAAGCATCGCTTTTGGAATTCTATGAGACGGCATTCGTTGAAGATGGGCTTTCCAGTTTTTCTGGTAGTTTTGTATATGGTGAAGGATGGGTTCTACATCCAACTCTTCATAATTTCCTCATTTCTTTTATGGTCCCACTTTGTATAGCCTGCTGTACGGCGCATAAATCGCATCTCATTTGCTGTTATTCTGCTTTTATCTCTTCTTCGTATTGTCCATGCTTCACTACCATATCTTAATACTGGTCTTGCGAGAACCTTATAAAGCCCTAATCTTGTGTTCTTTTGTACTAAAGATGCCTTCATTATACTGTTAATTATCCTAGTTGTTTTTGTGAAATTTGTGATTTTCTTATCAGCTTCATATTGAAATGCTGAATTGTAACCCAAATAATTAAATTAATTTACTCGTGTCTCTGATATGATCAAAGCAATGAGCTAATCACTCACCCAATGATACAATCCTTGCATATTCTTTTGTGGTTAAAAAACTATGTATCTGATTCGAGTATAAAAATGCCTAAAAAGTATAGATTAAAATAAGAAAAAGAACATTTAAATAAAAAAATCGTAATTAAAGAAATTAATGATGGTTGAATTGAGGATTATTGTGATCAAACTTTAATTTTAAATTGTACACGCACGCACGCACGCACACACACACACACACACACACACACATACACACAAAAATAATATATCAGTTTGATTTTGAAACACTTGCAAATGCACTTCACATAGGCCTATCTTGGGAGTTACAATGCAGTTGTACAAGATTATCATATGAGTTAAAAAAATAGTTTTGTCCATTTTCTTAATAAATCAGTTACAAAACAAAATATGAACCACGAATACAGTTTTATAATTTTTAATATTTCCAAATATGAAAAATTATAAGTGCTTATAAAATATTAATAATATACGGGCGTCAATTATAAATATTAGTTCCTAAGCACAGCCATGATATATTGTTTTGTTAACTATTGTTGTTGATTTTCAGATTTTTATAGTTTCCATTGAAATCATCATTATATATAAATATTTATTTACTCTGTAAGTAGACCTAAGCACAATTATAAACCAGAAAGTTGAAAGTTGCTAGGCTCATTAGTAGTAATTTTTACTTGCTCACATTAAGATATTATATAATTTATATCCATTATTTGATTATTTATTTCTTTACTCGGAATGGACGGTCAGATTTGCCATGAGCACCGAGATTTGAAATGTCTATTGCCATATCCCAGTATATTATGGCTGGAATTTAATGAAATCTACTCTACCGTACGGTGTTAGGTGAGTTGTATACCGTCTTCCTGGACTGGCACACCAGATTCTTCTCACATAACCCATATCGCCATTTTTGGTTCGGGCCGATGACCTCGAGAAGGGACTACAACCCTCCCATTGACCTCCTTCTGCCCTTTTTTATTGATATGGCTCGGAGTTATGAGCGAGCACCCTGGTGGGTACCCCAATAGATATACGCAATAACATGTTTTCAACACCTGTGGTGCCAACCAAACTATTTTTCCTAACATGAATTGAAGTGAAGGGTGATATGAAATTATTTCATGTGAAATGAAATGACACGAAGGAGAGGGAAGGGTGAATGGAGAATGTTAGTGGGATGAAATTCGGTAAACGAGAGAACTCCGAGTAAAACTCGAAATTTTCCGCTATGACCCACCACCAATGCTCCTTTTGGAACTGCCAGGATTCGAACCTGGGATTCCCAGCCGGGCAGCTGCCCGCGCTAACCAGGCGTATACCGAGATGGCATCCCTTTTTTAAGTAAATTTTAACTTTGACAAGAATTTTAACGTAAATTTCTTAAAAAAATACCGAGAAAAATTAATTATTTTTGTATAAAGTTTTGTTTTAAGGTTGCAGTATTATTTGAAACCCCTCAACTTGTAACTAAACTAAAAGTATCTATAAAAGCTTTCTGACAGGTTGCCAAATCACCTGATACTTAATATTAAAATGTATTAATCAAAGTAAATCAGCATTAATTTATTGTCATGAGCAGAAGTTAATTTAAGCAGCACGAAATTTATATGTTGCAGTGTAAACTGAATGACTATAAAATCCCGGAAAGTTTTTCCATTTACATGCTGTTTTATATGCTTAGAGTCAATATGTGGCCACTTTATCAATCGTCCAGGATAGAGAACCACATTGAAAACTAGATCACATCGCAGTCCCAGATTTGAAAAGTGTTAGTTGGTCAGTTTGACTGTATCAATTTTTTTAAATATTCAACATCAATCTTTAGGTAACAAATCATATTTCCATAATATCTACAAGAAATTAAAATAAATCTAAAATCGTCTTTGAAATAATGATTTCAATACCTAAATTAATTTGAGAAAACGATAAAACAAGAATGATCAGGTTTTTAATAATAATAATAATAATAACAATAATAATAACAATAATAATAATAATAACAGACAGGTGAATGAAGAATATTACAACACAGTGAGCTACATGGTGTATATAGGAAGCCAGATATAATAATTATGGTAAGTCTCGTAGACTGCAATGGGCAGGACATGTGGCAAGAGTGGGAATGAAAGAGGTACATGGAAGCTTCTTGTAGGAAAATCAGAGGGAAAATGTCCAGTTGATAGACCAATAATGAGATGGGAGAATAACATTAACCACCATTTGAGGGAAATAGATTATACAGGGGATGATTAGATAACATTAGCTAAGGACGGATATGGATGTATGGATATATTATGTCCGCGCGGATATGAATCTACGGGCTTGATAGTGTCAGTGAGTTAGTTAGTTAATAATAATGAAATTAATACAAAATAAAATAATAATGATAATTACTGTTATTGTTAATCATCGAATTTGAGAAAGTTCAATAACCGTATACTCGTATTAACTAAGGTATCATAGCGCTTCACTCTTGTTTTCTTGATTGAATCTACGTTTTGAGATGAGTTGGGAACGCGCGGACAGGTAATTATTATAAATTTACATAATTAAAGCGCGCTCAGTCTAGCAGACCTTGACATGTTTTCTGACTCCGTTATGTGGCCACAGATTATTAATTTCATGCTCGTTGTCCTGTTTTCTACAATTATAACGTCTGGAACTGTTTTCCAACGGTAATGAACATATGGCGCAGCGCCATCTTGAATGAAGTAGCAATTATTGGGAAGGACACGTGTATGTTCAATATGAAAGGACTCCACAATTGCATACAAATGGAGTTGCAGTATTAATACAAATTTTTCTTCTCATATACTGATGTTGAGTTATGCAATATATATGAAATTGAGATAGCCCTAATTTTGAATATTCTTAAATCCTAGGTGACGTATAGAGAGCGTTTTAAAAAAAGTCTGCCTTAACCTGTATTTGAACTCAATATCTCCAGCTTCACACGTTTGCGTACTAACCATTTGTGCAACTCAGGCAATCCAGTAGTAGACGTTAAATACATAATTCTTGCTCAGTTTCTTCGTTTACTTCTTTATTATTTCACTGCCTCTCATTTTGTAGGACGTATGCTTTGGGACCGGTGGCATGACAATGAACTTTGAACAAAACACTAGTCATAGGCCTATACACAATTACGAGCTTCCCAGGATCTATGGAAGGGAGAGCGGAAAATCACAATACAAGGAATAGAAACCCAGGTGGATGGGGATATTTAAAATCCCCTACATCGCTAGGAAAAGAAACCGGGCCACTGGAGTGAAAGGTAGGGACTCCACTGACCACACCACGTCGATAGAGTTTCTTGGATTTCACGAAACTTAATATCTCACTTAAGTGGAATTAAAATAATACTTTGTTCTTCATTATATTAAAGAAACGATTTTCGAAAACCTACATTTATTTTTTTTCAAGACGCCAGAAATTATTTAAAATTAAGTCGAAAATTGATTAAAGTGAGTTAAGCGCAGCCCTACTATCAAGCCTACTGCGCACTATGAAGAAAGTGTAGTACGAGTATTTTCCGAGTTATAAAATAGACACCATTTTTATTAGCTAAAAGTAAAGATTGGAACCTAGTATAGGCCTAATGAGAAATAAAACTTGTGAATACCTTTTATCCTGTTTCCACCTACAACCAGTTCAATGATATTAGGTTATATACTATATGAGTTGCAATCTTAACTTTCAGTACATAAAAATCCGTGACCTAAAAGTTGTTTCTTGGTAAACCGTAAGAACAGTTGATGTTCATGATTTAAAGAAGTGCTTCCCTGAAAGTAATAGCAATGTTACGATGCAAGGTTGGAAAGTGGTTTTTACAGAATCGAGGAAAATATATAAAAATCGAGCGATAGCGAGGTTTTTTAATTTCCGAGATTCTGTAAAACACTTCACAAAAGTGCGTTGTAATTTTTTTTTTGCGCGATGGTTTTTTAAAAATAATAAATCATAATAAAAACATATTTAAAATTAATATAAAATTATAGAATATTCACCTGAAAGGTCCGTCTCCTCAACTTAATTATCATTTAACTGTAGCGCTTTCGGGACTTGTCCCATCATCGGCAGGATTCAAAACTGGTGTTTCACTGAAGATCTGGTAGAGGGGGTTGCATGTATTTGGTTCGTTTTCGTTTATCAGGCTCATATTTGTTGGAAATATTTGCGTACATTATAAACAATAGACTAAACGTTAACAGTGTGGGTAATGTTTATTAGTTGAAACAACAGGAGGCCTTGAGAATAATTATTGATAACATGGCCGCAAGTACGTATTTATTGTTTTATATTGTTTCAAATAAAGTTTAGTTAATTTAAAATGCAGTGATTTGTTTCGTATAATGTATATTAACACTATCTTTAGGATATTTTCTGTATATACATTGTACGTAGTATACATAGAGGGCAGTAGTTTTACTTCCCACACGTGGGTGTGAGTGTAATATTACAGTATAGTTATTTAGATTGGCAAACCCGAAATGTAGGAAGTTGAACTTTCAATAATTGTCTCTATTGCTGGTAAGTACGACAAAACGCACTATCGCGCAAAAATACTTATTTCCTTTGATTACAGATACAGGTATATTATATCTATCGTTATTTATGTTATTCAAAATTATTTAATATTTATGGACGAATAGTTTTCTCCTAATTTGAGATGTGTGTTATTTATGACTTATTTTTAAAATTTTTGAATCATTAAGTGTATGACACACACACACACACACACACACACACACACACACACACACACACACACACACACACACACATTAATGTGTTAATGTGTATTTTCTAATGCGTGGATAATTTGGCAGTAGGTGGTTCGTGGATTATTTGTAAGTCTCTACTCTAGATTGACCTAATATACAAAGTTTCAAGTCGATCCAATATTTTTAAGTGGGTGAAAATCGTGTTGAAAGAGTCCGTTACATAGATAGATACAGGTCAAGCTAATATAAAGCGTGTAAAGATAGCATTTAACACAAATTTAATGAATGTACTGTATGTACAAATATTAGTGCAGTTTTGCATTGAAATGTTTATGTCCAATTAACTTGATTTAGTCACTTGATTTAATAGGAATAAAATCAGTTTGAAGAACCGCGTGAATAAACATACTGTATATGAAAATTGTTTAGATTCGTAGTCAAGGGTTATTTAAACAGTCTAAATGAATAAGATAAATCATGGAATTTAAAATTGGACCTGTAAAACTTTGATGGGGCTATCGATATATTGAAAGAATTCTCGTTATTTTGCAATTTAAATTTTATTGACATTGCGCACATATTATTTACGGAACTGATAAGGAATCCATTACCTCAGTATCTAGTGAATTTAATTGATTTAGTCTGTTAGAAAAATGCTATTAATTACAATTGCGCCGTATTTACTTCAGAAGGTGACTCTAACATAGCGCAGGCTTATCTTTACCGACTAAATAGCCGGCTTCTCACAGCTAATACATATCATTTTTCATCACATAAAAATATGTGATTTGAAATTAATTCTTGTTGGACTCAATTCTGAAAATGCATACTATTATACATTACAGGGACTCTTGTTGTTCCAAATTAAAAAAAAAATTAAAGGAAAAAATATATAAAAGCTGTTATTTTCCCAATTATATTATATGGATGCAAAACATAGACTCTTACTTTAAGAAAGGAGAAAATATTACGAATATATGAGAATAAAGTTTTTAGAAAAATGTTTGGACCAACGAGAGATGAACACAGGCGAATGCAGAAGACTACAAAAACAATGAGCTGCATGATCTTTATGGAAAACCATATATAATAAGTTAAGTCTCGCAGATTGGGATGGGCAGGACATCTGGTACGATGGGAAATGAATGAGGGGCATGGAAAAATCAGAGCGAAAGCGCCCAGGCAGGCCATGAATGAGGTGGGAGAATGACATTAACCATGACTTGAGGAAGTAGATTATTCAGGCAATGATTGGAAAGCATTAGCTCAGGATAGAGATGTATGGAGGACTTATGTTCCGCATGGGCATGAACTTACAGTTTCGTTATTATAATATAGGCTACAAAGAAATTTGATAAATATATGTTAAAATATTCCATTTTTAACACAAGTTTTCTTATGATGCTGCTATTGGATTTTAGCCGATATAGGATTCATATATGTAAGGAATATATCGTAAAATATCGCAATTGGGCTTAAACAAATATGTGACAGCAAGATTCTCAAAATACGAAACAATTAAAATAACTCTAAAAATATCGGGTTCAATGGATTCCATTACTAATGGATTCCTTACAATTTTAAATCGCTACATCGAGCACCAGATAGATGTGTGGGTTAAATTCAAAATCATTCCACCATAGGCTAACGTATTATGTAACTGAAAAGACATGTGGTACTGCAGATAGTGATTTGTTCGTCGGATGGAGACGTAAAGCCTGGAGGTCCTCTTGTTTTTCGTAAGGAATAAACTACAACACACTTGCACTACATTGTACATTTAAATACACTCATTCTGCATCCTGTACCCAGTAAAATACACACAATATACATTTAAAGTGGTCTGCCGAAGTAGTGCATATACTGAAAATACAAGATACTAACGCCATCTATTCGCTTAGTGCGGAACCAAAAGCACGAAAAGTGCAGTGATTGACATTAGAACGCACGCATAATAATTGTTAGAAGGTTTTTTTTTTTCTGGATTGATTTTTTTGGATTGACTTAAGATCATCTATATATATCCTGCCCGGACTTGCTAAAAAACAGCAAATGAGAAAAACATTAATTGACAGAATTCAAATTGCAAGGAACAATAATTAAAATAAGGATGAACTGCAAAAATAAATTGAACAAAGGCTCAAATCTGAAAATGCGTGCTATTGTGCCAGGGACTATTGTCATCCCCAACTTCTCTAAAAAAAAATGTTAAACAAAAATTAAATAAAACTGCGGGTTTTCCAGTTATACTATAAGCGATCCATGATAGGCTATCTTAATTTAAGAGCGAGAAAAAAAATCTATTTGAGAATAAAGTTTTTAAGATATTTTGGACAGAAGAGAGACGAGCAGACGAGTGAATGGAAATAACTACATAACAGTAAACTACGAGATTTGTTTTGGGTAACCATATGTGTTAAGAACAGTTAAGTTCTGGGGTCTCAAAATATTCAAATGCCTATAAAGATGTAAAGTAAAGACCTACAATAACTATAGACTGCGATGGGAGGACATGTGTCACGAAAATGACAGAGAATCACGGAAACATGCTGCTGGAGTGTCAGAGGTAAGCCGCCTAGTAGGTTAGGCCAACAATGATATAGGAGAAAAAAATTAACATGATACGAGGGAAGTTAATTATTAGAGGGTTTGATTGGAAAACATTAGCTCAGGATATAGATTGTGGAGAGTTTGTCTCCGCGCCCATGAACCTCCATGTTCGATGGTGCCAGCGATGATTTTGTTAGTTATTTAAAGTATTTGAATTCTACTACTTCAAAATTTCTGTATTTTGTTAATATTATTTCCAATTTAATAATGATTTATATGTGTGACCGAGTAAATAAAAAAATCCTCTCCAACTTATGTCCGGCTCAGAGCCGGGTCGAGGGATGAGATGAGATGAGATGAGATGAGACGAGACGAGACGAAAGTCTGAATAACAAGGATGCCGTCCTCGTACTAAAATCTGTGGCCATATTATTGTCTCGTCATCTTCTGTTTATTAGTTATGTTGTTAGTATTGTTATCCAACTGATACATTTCGCTTCTCATTTGTTTGCTATCAAAGAAAATAGTATAATACGATGCGAGGGTAGGAAGTGGTTTTTACAGAAGCGAGGAAAATGTTTAAAAACCGAGCGATAGCTCTATTTTTAATTTCCGAGATGGTGTTTTCAAAATAACAATTAATAGTAAAATAATAGCATCTTTGTTGGAAATATTTGCGTTCATTATAAACAACTGACTAACGTTAACAGTCTGGCCAATGTTTATTAGTTGAAATTACAGGAGGCCATGACACCAATTCAGTAATAAAATGGCGGCAAGTATGTATTTGTTTTATATTGTTTCAAATAAAGTTCAGTTCATTTAAAATGCAGTAATTTGTTTCGTATAATGTAGGCTATATTAACACTACCTTTTGTACATACATTGTACGTAGTATACGTAGAGGGCAGTGGTTTTACTTCCCATATGTGGTATGTAATATGTAATATTACAGTATAGTAATTTTATTACAGTAGGTTGGCAACCCCGAAATGCAGGAAGTTGAACTTTCAACCACGGTCGCCATTGCTGTAAGTCGGCAAAAAATTGTATTACTATTATTATTATTATTATTATTATTATTATTATTATTATTATTATTATTATTATTATTATTATTATTATTATTATTATTATTATTATTATTATTATTTATTAATAATGATATTTTCTGTACGATAATGGTTTTATATCTTTAATGAACACATTTAAATTGTATAAATTAAAAAAAAACATCATGGAACCATACAAAGAACATTAAAAGATAAAGTCTGAAAGGATACGAAGATGAAGTTTTATAAGGTAATGGCTGTACCAATGCTTATGTACCGCGGTGAAAACGGGCACTGAATAGAAGCGACAAACGAAACACAGAAACAGCCGAAATGAGATTCTTAAGAAAAACAGCAGGATACATATCAAGGGATGAAAAAAGGATAGAATGAATCAGAAAGAAACTTGGAATCTTTAATATTGGACAAAGGATTTTAGAAGAAAGAAGGGCAGGTATGCACATTTACAACGGATGGAACCACATAGAGCAGCTAGACAGGTATATGAATATAGACCTACAGGACGCCGTGATATTGGATGCCCAAGGCGAAGGTGGATAGATGACTTTATTCCTAAATGAGCGGAACGCATCTAAAGATCCACAATGAAAAATAAGAAGAATGTAGTGATATGTTAATTAATGTAATTAACTTGTCTTAGTTGAATATTATAGTGTATGGTGATTTCCATTTAAAATTTGACATAACACATGAGAATTAAAGTTTCTTCTCTGCTTGTCAAAGAGGTATGTGGACTGAAATATTTTGAAGTGCTTACATCCCAAAATATTGTAGAATTTGAACAAACTCGTACGAAATAAATAATTATTTATTTAAATTAATTTTTACACCACGCAGAAGCGTTTTTTTATAGTGTTAGTTTCCTTTATTTTGTATAACTAGTGACTGAAGTTTATTAGAACGTAAAACTCAAAACACCTACTTTGTAACTCCTCCTACATATTCGCAATTGCTTGTTAAAATAAAATAAAAATATGGAAACCAAATAAAACTGTAAGTTTTACTTTCATTTAATTAAATAAAACCCAAGATTTGATATCAGAAGATGAAAAGGGGTATATTAGATGATGTGAAGAATTTGAGTATCTGGGAGTAAAATTAGATAAAGAGGATAAACAAGAAAGTGATATTAAGAACAGAATAAATAAAGATAGAGCAATAACAGCAATGATGAATGGAGTCTTATGGAACAGACATATAACCAGGAAAAATAAGTTACAAATATGTAATTCAATAGTGAGAAGTACTGTCACATATGGAGCTGAAGTTTGGAAATTCAACAAAAACTTAGGACAAAAACTTATGTCGATGGAAATGGATTTCTTTAGGAGAGCAGCAAGATGTTCAAAATTAGACAAAATAATAAATACTGCCATAAGAGAAAAAAGTGAATATTGGTTATTGAATAGTAGATTATATACTGTGTAAGCAATTAAATTGGTATGGGCACGTACGACGAATGCAAGAAGAAAGATTGCCCAGGAAAACATTGGAATGGTGTCCACCTGGGAGAAGGAGGAGAGGAAGACCTCGAAACTCGTGGATGCAGGAAATAAGAACTGGAATGAGAGCAAGAGGACTGGAGGACATGGATTGGATGGAGAGAGACGAGTGGAGAAGAAAAATAAAACTTTAGGCACAGAAAGATGTGTAAACATTAAAATTCTGTATACAAATAAATAAATAAATAAATAAATAAATAAATAAATAAATAAATAAATAAATAAATAAATAAATAAATAAATAAATAAATAAATAAATAAATAAATAAATAAATAAATAAATAAATAAATAAATAAATAAATAAATAAATAAATAAATAAATAAATAAATAAATAAAATAAAATACTTTACAGAGATTAATATTTCACTCTCACTTTGTAAAACATGCCATTCTACAGTCACGTCAGTTACCGATATCTAACCATACATTTTTAGTACATCATTAAAGGTAAAAACACTATATATTATGATCTTGAAGAAGATTTTCGGGTTGTAGGCCGTGGTCGTGAGGCTTGTAGTTCCCCGACATTTCTCCGGAGACTGCGTCTGGCATCCTCAAATCCTAATTTCTGAAGGAAAAAACATATATACATATTGTTGCATTTGTTACGTCAGTTGCCATAGAATTTACCGTATTTACTGTATATGTGTGTGAGGAAGTTCATTTTGTAACTAAAATTTTACTGTACAAGGAACGAAGCCACACTACAATGGAAGATACAGCTCGTGGTGATCCTAGGCGGCCACCCATCCAAGTACTGACCACGCACAATGTTGCTTGTGGTGTTCCCAAGCGGTCACCCATCCAAGTACTAGCCACGGCTGATAACAGTGAGTCTACTGGTGGAGATCAGGGACCTACTCCGACATTTTTCTTCACGCCAAGGAAAACCACCGAAAACCTTAGCAGAGTAGGGGTGAATTTAAGTGAAAAGGTTTCGAAAAATGGCCAAAATCGATTAGGGCTGTCCGGTTCTTATGTGTGTGTGTTGTGTGTGTATGTGTGTGTGTACTGTTATTTTAATAGTCCTTGTGAGACATCGAAAATTGTGATCGCTAGAGTTATTTTTAATTTTTCCCTTCAGGAGAAATCCTACTGCTGGTTAAGAAACTCGACCATACTTTTTTGATTAATTGTTGTATGCCAAGTTCGGTTTCTATGAAACAAAAATTCCTGCTGCTAGAGGGTTAATGTAGTCTTTATAAATTTTAGTCATAGTCATTTTCGGTGTCTACTAGATAAGATCAGTGTGAAAATCTGTAAAAAATTCAAAATATTTTCATGAGAACAACTTTAATAGCTTCATTCCTTCGAAATTCGCTAAAATGTGTAATCACTTTAACAAAGATGATTGGCTGAGATAAAATATTTTAACTGGTTTTTACCAGTAATGAAGCTAGTTATAATTTACGGGGTAGTCTGAGCCAATCCAGACCCCGACAATGCTAGCAGTCTTTATAGTAGCAAGCCTTGGAGTGAGGACTATCACTTAGCCTCATATATTAAACCTCTGCTCAACAGAATTTTATACAAACCTGGCTTGTTCAAGACTCATTCTTGTGCTTAACCCATGAGTTGATATAGAATCTACAAACAACTTTTTTTTGTTATTTACATTACACATATAATGTACAATTTTATTTTGTGTATCCTGAAGCTCATAGATATTCGATCAGCTTCGCCCTGGTTTTCATGATGGAACATTCCATCGCAAATAGGTGATTTACCGGCTATTCACCTTAAGAACCGGACAGCCCTGATCGATTTTGGCCATTTTTCGAAACCTTTTCACTTAAATTCACCCCTACTCTGCTAAGGTTTTCGGTGGTTTTCCTTGGCGTGTAGACAAATGTCGGAGTAGGTCCCTGATCTTCACCAGTAGATTCACTGTCATCAGCCGTGGTTAGTACTTGGATGGGTGACCGCTTGGGAACACCAGAAGCAACATTGCGCGTTGTCAGTACTTGGATGGGTGATCGCCTACGAACACCACGCGCTGTTGACAACATATACCTCCCAGATTTATTCTAAATTCTAAATTTATGGGCAAATTTTCAAAATTAATCTCCCTAAGCTTGAAATCCCTAAGCTTGAAATTACAACCTTTTCGAAAAACACAACTAAATTCCCTTCAACAAGCTACTCTGATAATGGTTTCGGTGGTTTCCATAGCGCTAAGGCAAATGCCGGAGTAGTCCCCTCCACCAGTAAATTCAACCTTTAATCATCGAGCCGGGAAAGCGGATGTGATTGGAACTTCATTTCTGGGGCTGGAAATACTGCCTTCACCAACTTCTTATGGATGCGCGGACTTCAAAGGGTCAACATCACACCAATACTCAACTTCATACCAATTCAAAACTACCAACACACCACTGCCATGGTTCTACATCAGTTCTACGCCAATTCAATTCTCTTTCGGCCCAACTTCAAAATTAGCGGGACAAAAAGGCATGCCTTGGAACCCGCGGATGGTTCTGACCATCCAAAAGGGAATCTGTAGCTGCTGAAACTTCATGTTACAGCTGCATTCAGAACTCCCACGATAGATTAGTAGTAGCCCTGGTTTTTGCTCAGAAGATTGAGGAACAGAGAAACTCAGTTTTGAGATCTCTGCAGATGAGTGTGTATACATGATTTGTTTCAGGAAATTTTGAAGAGCTAATATTTCAGAATCGTAATATTGTTACGTACGTAGTAATTGATTGTTAAGACGGCTCCGTGGCGCAAGCGGTTAGACGCTCGCATCTCCCGCTGGAGACCCGAGATCGAGTCTCGGTCACTCCATGTGGGTTTCGTGGTGGACGAAACGGAGCTTGGGCAGGTTTTTCTCGGGATTTTTTCCCGTTTTCCCCTGCCACAATGTCAGTACCCTATACTTATCTCATCCATTTCGTTTCATTTCATTCATCTGTCCCCGTGATGTTACGTCAGGCGTAGTCGGCCGGCACCCTTGTCATTTACAGACCTATATATATATATATATATATATATATATATATATATATATATATATATATATGCTCATCTCATCCCTGGACCGGATCCTGAGTTGGACACGAGTTGAGGATATTTATTTTAGTAATTTATTTATAGCTTAACGTCTAAGAGAACTGAGTTGTTGTAAAGAATACAATTTTTTATCCATTATTTAAACAATTTGGATTTTTTTTATCAAATCGCAACACTCTCTAAAGGTTCGATTGATTGATCTATCCTTCTGCGTCGTGCTGTTTCTTGATCTCTCTGCTAAGTATTGTAAAACTTGTAATGGTAGTCTATCTTTATTCATCGTCAGCTACTTTTGTTGACATCATCATACAATATTTTATTATTTGGGTTTTTATCTAACATGTTAAGTTCTGTCTAATTTGGGGATGCATAAATATAAGTTAGAATCTTCTTAAATCGATTGTAAAACTAAGTCTGAACCACGGTCACGTGTTTATATTTTTTGTTGTATTGAAGACAGGTTTAAAACCTGAAAATCCGCAAATAATTATTGTGGTCCAAGCTTTATTTTACATTTAATGACAAGGAATTTTCAATTTTATAATTATCACGGAAGCAATAAAAATAATGAAACCATGCCTGTGGTTCGATTTTGGTTTTGCAATTTCAGACTTTTGTTTAAATCTTTGTCAAGTCCCTAGTTTTTTACTCATTTTTCGGTTTCGTATTTGAGCAATGCTTTCCATATAAATTTATATATTCGGAGTTCAGTATCATTGTCATTTATTTACCAACACGTCTTAGCTAAGTGGAGTATGAAATCGGTATCCCGGTAATATTAAATTAACCAAACTTATGTCCAATTTTCTCTGGAACCATTTAAGATAATGTGACGAAATTTTCACAGAGTATACTTTCGTATCTTGAAATCCATTTTACAGAGTATACTTTCATGTCTTGAAATTCGCTGATCTACTTTCATGAATATATTCTCATTCTAGAACTATATATATATATATATATATATATGTCCACCGCTGTGGTCTCGAGGTAGCGTGCTGCCTTGTCACGCAGCGGGCCCGGGTTCGATCCCAGGTCGGGGCAGTTTTACTGGGTGAGGTTTTTATCGGGGTTTTTCCTCACCTGTAAGACAAATGTCAGGAAAACTTTAAGGCCCAAACGGTCCCCGAAATCACATGGCCATCACCATCTTCAACATCCTTATCATTATCATCATCATCATCATCATCCTTCACAGGTGTGGAAAGCAACGGGAAGCTACCACACCTACACAATTCCCTAGTAAAGCTGCAAGCATAGCATGAAAATGCTATGATTGCAGTGAAGTACCTGCCTTCGGGCAGAATTACTATATATATATATATAGTCATTTATTTACCAATATGTCTTAAGTGAGTATGAAATCTGTATCCCGATAATATTAAATTAACCAAACTTATGTCCTATTTTCTCTGGAACCATTTAAGATAATGTTAGGAAATGTTCACATGTTCACAGAGTATCTTTCGTATCTTGAAGTTCATTTTACAGAGTATACTTTCATATCTTGAAATTCGCTGATCTACTTTCATGAATATATTCTCATTCTAGAACTATATATATAGTATACATAGAACTATAGGCCTATATATATTTTGTCATTTATTTACCAACATGTCTTAAGTGAGTATGAAATCTGTATCCCGATAACATTAAATTAACCAAACTTATGTCCTATTTTCTCTGGAACCATTTAAGATAATGTTAGGAAATGTTCACAGAGTATCTTTCGTATCTTGAAGTTCATTTTACAGAGTATACTTTCATATCTTGAAATTCTCTGATCTACTTTTATGAATATATTCTCATTCTAAAACAATATATATATATGTTATAATTAAATCTTTAACATTGAGCAATGCAAGCTTAATATGGTATGATAAGAAAAATAAATGCCTGGACGGGATTCGAACCCGGATCTCTGAGTTCGAATCCCGTCCAGGCATTTATTTTTCTTATCATACCATATATATATATATATATATATATACATGTGTGTGTGTGTACATCTTACTCTTGAATGAGAGTATCTTCATAAAGTAAAGCAGTGTAGTCTAATTTGAAGATGTGAACATATACACTGTAAAATGCCTTTACGGTACCTTAAACGGTTCCGGAGAAAATGGGACATACATTTGGTAGTTTAACATTATTCTGGAAACACATTTCATTATCTCTTTAATAACGCCAATGACTGTTTTATATATTTGTGTGATTAATCTTATATTTTTGTGAGTTAATAATCATCATCATTATTGGTTCTACAGCCCGTTGCAGGCCTTGACCGCCCCTACAGTGCGCCTCGATTCGTCCCTCTTCTCCGCCTTCCCCCTCCATCCTCGTACACCCAGTGTTCTCAGGTCCTGTTCAACGCTGTCCAGCCATCTAATATTAGGACGTCCAACTCTTCTGTTTCCAATTAGAGTTGTCAATGTGACTCTACGACATATGTCTGATTCCTCTTCCCTGTAGAGATGTCCCAGTCATCTAATTCTTGCCATCTTTATTGTTTTAATGATGTCTACATCGCCATATAGTTCATATGAGAGTTAATAATATAGTTCTTAAATAATTAAGTTTTGAAACTTCAATTTGTTTTATTATCCAATGCTATTTTAATTTTCTTCGTTTTACTTTTCCGAGGTCCCATTGACATATTTTTTGTTTGTGTTTTTGGATAAAAAAATACCCTTTTCTATGTCATGTAATTGTTTTCAGTAATTTGTAATTTGTCTTCTGATGTTGTTATCAAACCCTAATCATCGGCGTATAGTAGTCTACAGATTTTAGTTTTGTATTGTTACTTATTTTGAGTTCCATCTTTTTCATTTCCATTTGTATTAGTTTTATTTATTACACTCTTCCACTTGTTCAATCAAGTTCTTAAATATTAGATTGAAATACACTACTCTATTTTACTTATTTTTTTATGTTTCTTGCCGTCACGCAGGGATGACAACCCGGCTGACATCAAGTGTCGATTGTCCTGAAAAAGTGGGAGCCGTAAACTCCTACTACCCCAAGGGCCTCCTGAGGCCTGTAGTGGGATCACTTTTTATATTATGAATGAAAAAAATAAATAATTCGAGTTTTCTGTTATTACCTTGAAGACAAATAGCAGTGAATAATACACAAAATGCATCTGAAGGAAAATATATAGCGAATTAGTTTATATTTCAAACATGCTTTGGAATCCTCGCCTCGAATTACGGAAACTGGTGTTATTTTTTTTTTTAATCTTGGAGCGAAAGTTTCAACCTACATTCCTCGGTACTTTTTAACTTGTGTTATTCAATTGCGAATAGTTCGATTATCGTTAAAAAAAAAGTTGCTGTGTTTATTCAAGAGTGAAAGTTTAAATAAATACTTAAATAAACTGCGTGTAATGTTATGTAGTATTTAAATGGATATAATATTTTGAGAGGAGATAGTGAGCGTCAAATAAGAAACACAATTTTAACAAAAAATTAACTTAAAATTGAAATATATATTCCTATCAGCATGTATATAGTTCAGGCTATACATTAGCTATTCATTTATAACATTATAACAATGAATTTTCTCTTTAAAGGGGAGTTTAATCTTATACTACGAGAAGTTAACAGTTATGATTATAAAAACAGATTTTTTTTTTCAGAAATGGAATTTCACCCTATATAGTTTAATAATTTTATTAATATAATTTGTCAGTTTTATTGATTTAACTTTTAAGAGAAGGTAGACATCCTTTCGTAAAAATATTATATAATATTTGTCGGTTTTTTATATTTATATAATATTTATAATATAGGCCTATATATAATGTCGGCCGCGGTGAACTAGTGGTTATGCTCCTTGCCTCTGGTCCCAAGGGACGAGGGTTCAAACCCGGCCGGGGTCGATGGAGTTTTTAGGACGGAAAAATCCAAGGAGCAAGTCCTCCGTGGGTCCCGAGTCTGAAGATTTTCAGGCTCGTAAAAAATCCTTAAGACTGAATGAAAAGGCCTCTAAGCAAAATTTACCGAATTTTCCCGTCCTAGTACTACCTTGGTTTCCTAGATGTCAGTATGAGGCGGAACGTTGACCACGTACCACTCAAAATGACATCTATACGAAAACAAGTGTAACTAATTAGTATGGTTCAAATTCTTCCCTGTAGGGGGAGAGCGCCTAAATCTCTGTAAAGGGAAAACATAGGCTTACAATACAAATATAATATTTACTTTTTGATTAAAATACAGCAGTTTATTATTATTATTATTATTATTATCATCATCATCATCTTCTTCTTCTTCTTCTTCTTCTTCTTCTTCTAACTCACTGGTACTATCTAAATTGCAGGTTCTTGATCGCACGGACATAAACTCTCTATACATTCCTATCCTCAGCTAATGTTTTCCAGTCATTCCCTTAAAATTTAGTTCCCTCAAATCATATTTAATGTCATTCTCCCGTCTCATTGTTGGCCTACTGGGCGTTTTTCTCTGGTTTTCCTGCAATTTTCCATGCCCCTCTTCTATTCCCCATTCGTACCAAATGCCCTGCCTATCGTAGTCTACGATATTTAAGTATTCTTATTACATCTGGTTTCCCATAAAGATCATATAGCTCACTGTTACGTAGCCTTCTCCATTGGTTTGTTTGTTCATCTATCTCTCTTTGGTCCAAACATTTTGCTAAGAACTTTTTTTCTCAAATACTCGATAATATTTTTTCCGCCGTTAAATTAAGTCCACGTTTCTCATCTACATAACTGGGGTATTAAGATTTTTTAATGCTTTCAGTTAAATGTGTTTGGGAGAATTTGGGACGACGAGAGTCCCTGTAATGCATAATAGGATGCATTTCTAGAATCGAGCCTATGTTTAATTTCTTTGTGCAACTCATTTCTATTTGTAATGTTGTTCCTAGGAGGCCTATTTGAATTGAACCATTTCTTCAAAATTTCTCTTATTTGCATTGTATAACTGTCCATTTCATTATATAATTTATTTCTAAGTTTGGTTAGGCCTACATTTATTTTTTAATATCTTGAACTCTTGTCCAACTCAGGGTCTGGTCAATGGATGAGATGTGATGAAGCCCCTATATTTTATAGAGATCTGTGAACGACGAGTGCCGATCGATCTATCATCACATGGGGAATTAAATATCTAGCTTTACTGATGCATACTCCCAGTCCCCTCCAATTATTACCCAATAGAATGTACGTGTTGGCCTTCAGTATCTAGTACTCGCTATTATATATTATTATTGTTATGTTATCATTATTATTGTTATGTTATCATTATTATAGTTATTGTTATTATTATTATTACTTGTTATCGACATAATTATCATGTAATTTAATAAGCATGTAACTTGAAATACATAGTATCATGCTCACACTTCTTATTTGCTACATACTAGCAATATGCAACGCTAGCTCTATCTCACGTTGGAATTCAGAATTGTGTATTTTTTGTAGCATGACCTTGGCATGACCGCACGTGAATATTTCCCATGCTTTTGTTTCACTTAAGTCCTCTTATTGCAAACAATTCGATACTCGCCTTTCAAAAATCTAACAATCTTAAATGTTTACCTCTATCATGGCTTTATGAAGGAGATATTCATACGAAAATTCTTGATATCCTACTGAAATATTGTTTCCTTTTCTTCCCGCGCTTTCGTCGAGCGATATAAGGCATCATATATTAACACAAGACGCGTGCTGATTCATGTCTCTATAGGAGGAGAACGTTTCTCATGGAATTTCGGCCAGTAATGTAACCGGTGCCCACTCAGAAACATGAGGAATTTAGGTAGCTGCTCCAGATTGAGAGAACCAGCCATAACGGCTGGAGAACCCGACATGCTGATCCATGTCACCACTTATACTGATTGGATGATAATTGTCCTACTTTGCAAATGGCACGTATGGATGTGGCTAGCTGACAGGTCAATGGCCTTCTAGGCCTGTAGCGTCATGGGATATAGTTTAAAGGTTTACGTTCTGTAAAATGAAACCAAATCATAGCTGCAAATTGCTCTTGCATGTAAACAATATTAAGGACACCGAATGATGAAAACATTGAAAAAATGGCAAAAAAAAAAGAAATGAATTTGTTTATTTGCTTTTTAATAACTCTGATTATTTGGGATCATTTTCATGTAAAAAAATTATTGTAGGAGCAAAATAGAGTCCGTGACGTAAGAGTTTAAATACTCTTGCACGTGTGGTCTGCATCACTACTTAAACTTTAATATGTTTTTCTCTGTTTCCATTTTTTTGGCATTTTCCAAAACTTAAAATACCCCTTAGGATACAAATTTTATGTTATCAAAGTGAACATTTGTGGTTAGACATCCCCAATATACGCTAAATCAAATTTGCTGTGCAGTTACTAGTCTAAGACACGTGTCTTCTTTTAAATTGAAATGTAAATGCATAGGAGTGGATAATTTTTTTTTCAAAAAATGAAAAATAAGGTATCTTCCCTTTATGAACTTTGTTTTGCATAGCAAATGTGTTTAGTGTAATCATAAAGACTCTGAATCTCACATTTCATGAGAGAATATTTTAAAAAATGCATCGCAAGAAGCGTTTTTTAGAAAATATTAAATATATTTTAAAAATCATAATTCTGAAACTATTCGACTTACAAACACTAAACTTCACAGAAATAATTCTATAAGCACATAATGTATTAAAAATATTAAAAATAATCAGATGAAAAAAAAAATGAAATTCACCAGTCGCGAGTCGGTCCCCTTAAGACACTAATATGAGTATAATGCCTATATTATTAATCAATGCTCTATAGATTTTAAGCAGCTAGAAACTAAAGTAATACCATCAGAGAATCAGTTTCACAATTCTGTGGCACCATACATGAAACCAATAACCCTCATTTAAGTAGTTCTGAGAAAATGAAGATTCATGCATGGAGGTTTCCTATCTGAAGTGAACCTCCAATGTGTTGTCCATCTCTGGATCTTCTGTTTAACTAATTGTATAGCAATCAAAATTTGAGGGATGATAAATGACAGCTCCAATATTACATTAATAATATTAACTCATTTTTTTAAAATTTGAGAGTTATGGGTTTTATGCATGGTGCCACAGAATTGTTAAAAGAGAAATGTGACAGTAAGAAATGGCATAAAGCTTAAACTATACATTTAAACGAAGACTTTTGCACATTTTTTAAAGGAATTTGTGAAATTTACCCCCATTTTCGAAATTTGGATTCACTTTATTCCCATATATTCACTTGTTTTTACATTATTGTTTATCGTGAATAATAAAAATGTTCCATTGCGCGACAGGCCTAGAAGGCCCTTGACCTACCAGCCAGCTGTCAGCCTCGCATCCACATGTGTTAATTACAGTGGTGGATGATCGTTTAGCGAGTATAGGGGTGGCATGTTGTCAGCATGTCGTGTCCCTCAGCCCTTATAGCTGGTGATTAAGTATGTAATATTTTATTAACGATATAAATATGTTAACTAGGAGATCTTTGTAATAGTCATCTGAGAACGTCAGAAAACCCCTAGAACATAAAGCTAGCAACAGTATAGAGCTATTGTCTCTTTGCGGTAAATCAGTTCCCTTGAATAACGTTGAACTAAAGATGTCCATTCAAGAGTAAAGTAAATTCAAAGCCTTTGACAATTTATTTTATGAGTTGACAAATCTATAGAAAGGAATGCTTTTCAAATCGTCCGTAGCTACATGTGGAAAGGACGTGTGTGACTTCGAAATCATTTGAATCTGTCGTGAACAGATTTACAAAACTGGTATCCAAGGCGGTGTCTTCTCCCGGATATGGACTATTATCAGTATGATTAGACAATAGGAATGTTTGTAATAAATATATTAACCTATGTAAAGTAAAGTTTGTGTACTGTGTTTGGCCATTACTTTCTTGGTGAGCACTCTATCATGAAATAATTATTATTAGGTTTTACGATTCAAGACTAAAAGGGTCTACTAGACTTAGCACGCCGAAGCTACCGCCAACCTCGATAGCCTAATTATTAATTTAGGAACTTAGAATTTTGCTTCGTGATAATTGACATAGAAAATATTCCCGGTCGGGACAGGCTTCTTTAGTGAGTTATTCCGGGGGTTTTCCTGACCTGTTGGACAAATGTCAGAAAGCTTAGGACCCAACGGTCCCCAAAAATCATCCGGCCATAATAATCATCATCATTATTTTTTCACCGGTGTGCAAATCAATGGGAAGCTACCACACCTATAATTCCCTAGTAAAGCTGCAAAGCATAGCATGAAAATGTTATGATTGCAGTGAAAGGCCTGCCCTAGGGCAGAATTACTATTATGTATTCAAAGAGAACATTGATTTAACTTTAATAAATCTGCAGAAATACTAATGAGTTGACGACTTTTAATTAAGTTTTGTCGTGTATAAAACGTTCCTGTTAAATAGTCTGAACCCAGAGATCGCATGCTGCTGTCGCTGACCGAACCGGAGTTCCGTCGGTTTCTGACTAAAATAATATAGACTCGCGAAATAAATACGCGATAGCCCGGGGAAGCTGGCGAAAATTCTAAACTTATTCGTCATGGAGAATGTGCTTGGTTAACTTCTACTAGGTAGCTACAGATTGCAGCTTTTTCTTGGATATTTTTTGTAAAGTTAGAATGGTCTGTATGGACGCTTTGAGTAGGTTACCTCAGTCTTTGCATTTTGGCGTTTGGATCGCTATTGCTGAACAGTAACAAATTTATTGAATTATTATTTTTTTAATGCCACAGTTTGCCATTTCGACATTTCTGGTGTTCTTTCCTGGCATGGCGTACTAGTAACCCACTTCCGAGGTTGGGGCGCCTGGAAGGCGGTGTTACGCTGTCCTGATAATATGAGAGTTGATGATGGCAATTATGCGCCAGGAGAGGCCCTAAACTAAACTTAATATAATTAGGCGAATATGATGTTGATGATAATGATGGCCAGATGGTGTTTGGGGACCACATTGACATTTATCTTACAGGTGTGGAAAAACCAGAAAAAAAAAACTCACCTAGGAAATTTGTCCCGACCGGGGATCGAACTCGGGCCCGCTGCGTGACAAAGCAGCACGCTACTTCGAGACCACAGCGGTGAATAATTTATTGAATTATTGTATTAAAAATGGAAGCAACACAGACAGAATGAATGAAGATAGATATCCAAAACAAATAACAAAATACAAACCTAAAGGCACCCGAGATGTGGGCAGACCTAGAAAGAGATGGGCTGAAGTCGGAACGGGTCAACAGACCTAATCCATGAATGAAGATGATGATGATTGTATTAGTATTCAAAATTAATATAAAATTATGGAATATTCACCTGAAAGGTCCGTCTCCTCAACTTAATTCATTATTTAACTATAGCGCTTTCGGGACTTGTCCCATCATCGGCAGGATTCAAATTGACAAGTCCCGAAAGCGCTACAGTTAAATAATGAATTAAGTTGAGGAGACGGACCTTTCAGGTGAATATTCCATAATTTTATATTAATTTTGAATAATACCTCAACGGAACACATCATGCATCTTATAAAAGTTATATTAGTATTACAAGAAATGTTTGGATACTGTAATATTAAAGGAGCTCCTTATGGAATTTTACTGCTGCGGTATTAAGTTTGTATTAAGAACATGGTTCCATATGTTAGCTGATAAGTGATACAGAGAGAGTCGTCAGACAGGTGAAGTGATGGTTTGTGCCACCTTTCACCTCCACACACATGCTTTTACAACTTCTCTATGTGTGTCTGTTTTGTACCATTTATATTTTATGCGTCTTAAATCATTGTCAGAATATACTTCATGTTTTGTGTGTATCTATCAAATCATTTTGTTATCTGACTTATTGTCGTTCCGAAATAAGTCACGGGGATTACCTTCTACAAGTGGAAAAATTATCCATAAATTCACCTGTAGATTAACTTAATAATCTACATCATATCGACTATGGAAGTTATAATAAATCTTATCCATGGAACAGGTAAAATACATATTTGTTGTGACAAATGTGTAGCTTGCTTCGAAAAACACCACATCCATCTCAACGAATGTTACAATAAATAGAAAAAGAATCATCAATGGATGTGCACACGTGTTAAAAAGGCCATTTTCCATGCCTACTGACAATCAGATACTATATGGATTTCAAACATGGTATCTTATTTTAAGAGAAGAGTAGAGGTTGCGAGTATTTAAGAATAATGTGCTAAGAAAAAGTTTGGATCCAAGAGAGAAAATCAGACGGATGAATAAAAAAAACAATAGTGAGTTACATAATATTTATGGGAAACCAGTTGTAATAAGAAAAGTTCGGTCTCTTGGGTTACGATATGCAGGTCATGTGACACAAATAGGGACTGATAGTGCTGCATGGAAACTTCTTGTAGGAAAACCAGAAGGAAAACGCCTATTAATTAGGCCAAGAATAAGGTACGATAATCACAATAACCATGATTTGAGGAAAGTGAATTATACCCAGAATGAAAACAGGATATGGGTATGTGGAGATCTACGGCCTCGTAGCCACGAACCGTCGGGTTCTAAAATTCCAGTGGGTAAGTTAGTCTGATAATGAGATTTGGTACTTATTGTCAGTTATGACACTCTTAACATCAAAATATTTTTAGCATAGCTAGCCAAGAATGTGCTGCCACCTATATCTCTTTTATTTGGTGCCTTTTTAAAACAAGCTCCACACTTACGTTTTATGGAGTGAAATCATAGATATAAAAGGAGGTTGTAAAATTCAAGCTATGGAAATGAACTTCTTTAGAAAAATTTTACGAAAACAAGAGAAGACAAAATTAGACACACAATGAAAGTTATTATATATTACTAAAAAACAACTTAGAAGGAAATAGATCAAAATTACATGGATACATTATGCCAATGTGGGCAGAGCAAATAAAATGCTCCTAACGAATATAGACGGAATGCACCAAGGGGAAGTCCAGAACTACACTGCTCAAAAAAATTAGGGGATATTGTAGAATAACCTATTAAGACTTATGTTTTTTGGAATAGTATTAGATGCAATCACTTTCTATTACTCCAAGATAATGTAAACAAGAGTTTGAAGTTGTTACGTAACCTCGGTACCACGCCAGAGGGCAGTGTCTGTACTGTTGATGTGAAAGGGTGGTGTGGGGGTGAATGTTTTGATGCTGTTTTCAAATCCAGTCCAGTTTTCAGTTAGTGAATGACTTGCCTTAGGGACAGTAATGCCTCGACAACATGATTTACCTGAACCAATGGCTTGGAGGGCCATAGGAAGGATGGAAGCTGGACAGACACAACAAGAGGTGGCACAAGCCATTGGGGTGTCTCAAAGCGTGATTTTCAGACTTTGGAATTGTTTTCAAAGAACAGATACTGTTCACAGAAGAGCCAGACAAGGTCGACCATGGGCAACAACAGCAAGGGATGACCATTACCTCTTGTTAACAGCCCGTCGGAATAGACAGCAGAATGCAACTCAACTGCGAAATACACTTCAAACAGCAACGGGACGCAGGGTGTCAACTCAAACTGTCCCTAATCGACTGCATGGAAGTGGTCTCTATGCCCGTAGGCCCATGGTGTGTACCAGATTAACTCCACAACACTGTAGAGATCGCAGAAACTGGGCGGAGGAACATCGTGGGTGGAGGCATGCCGAATGGAGATCAGTTCTTTTTTCTGATGAGTCGCGATTCAACTTGGAATGTGATAGTCGGCGTGTATTCATCTGGAGGGAAAAAGGGACACGAAACAATCCAGCTTTTGTACGTGAAATATCCCCATATCGTGGCGGTGGATTGATGGTCAGGAGTCAGTAGTGGTGGACGTACGGACCTCTACGTCATCCAAGGTGGTACTTTGACTGCGGTAAGATATAGAGATGAGATTCTCCGACCGTTTGTCGTGCCTTATGCTGGTGCCATAGGTAATTCTTTTATTTTTATGGACGATAATGCACACCCCTTGGTGGACGACATGCTGGAAGTGGAGGGTATCGAGCGTATGCAATGGCCAGCTTCCTCCCGGACTCAAATCCGATTGAGCATGTGTGGGATGCATTAGGCAGGCGCATTAGGCAGACCAGCATCTCCCACAACTGTTCCAGAGCTGCACATTGCTCTTATGGAAGAGTGGCCACGTATCCCCCAAGAACTCATTGCTAACCTCATTGCATCAATGCCACATAGGTGTGAAGCAGTGCTGGCCGTTCGAGGAGATCATACACCATACTAAAGAAACATTTTCACCCATGTTAATGTTGCTTTGTTTTTTTTGCCACATTCCTAATCAGGATCTCTTTGACATCTGGTGTGGTACAGAGGTTACGTAATGACTTCAAACTCTCGTTTACATTCTTTTGGAGTAATAGAAAGTGATTGCATCTAATACTGTTCCTAAAACATAGTTTTAATAGGTTATTCTACAATATCCCCTAATTTTTTTGAGCAGTGTAGATGGTTAACAAAATTACGCATGCTACTGAAACATGAGAGGACAGAGATAGCTGAAACGATTAGAAACGGCTTAAGGAAGTAGAAATAGAAGAAGAAGAAGAAGAAGAGGTAAAAGATTTAGCAACGTGTCAGTCCTGGCATATTACTCACATTTGATTCGAACGTTCGCCCTGGTCGATCCGTTTTTATTAGGGGCATAACAATTCTGGGTGTACCTTCCTTCCGAAAGAAAATTAAGCAATGGGTCCCGTGTCCTAGATTCACGACAAAATAATAAAAATAAAATAAAATTCTATTATTTATCATATTTATGATGAGAAAAATTTTATGTCGGTCAATTTATCCCATATTCGGATATCGATGCTAATGTTGTAAAAGATCAGTCGTAAAGAGGAATTATGACAAATAAAATTTTATTTTTGTGCTTAATGGAATTTTTATTGCAAATAATTATTAATTTTGAAAAGTAAAAATATTTTTCTTCTGCAAATTTGTGTTACTTTACATGAGCCCAAAAGCATTTCGAGAGTTATAATTTTGTTTTCCTTTTTGTGTTACAATAATTATATCGAATAACAACATTAAATTGTTTAAATGTTTACAAAGAAATTAGGTATAATAAGTATTTAAAATTAATTTATGATACAGTATTTTTAATATTAACAATTTATACAGTAAGCCCCTATTGTCATGTAACCTTAATGTTAGAAATAAACTAAAACTATGAACATGAAGCACGGTTAAGTAACAACATTATAAAACCAATTACAGAGTGAGAAAAATCAACCTCTCATTTATCATAGGAATCAAAGGGACTGAAGAGGATAAAACATCCATTTAGCTGTAAAAGTCAGTAAAAATCAGATTAAAGTAGGTAATTTGCAGTTTTATATTTTCACTGATATTAATTATGATGTATTCATACAATTTTGTTTTGGTCAAAGTTTCAACCATAAGTTTAATATTTAGTTGATATGCCTATATGTGAATTCATATAGACGTGCACATCATTTTACTAGTTTTCGGCCCGCCATCGTCAGTTTTTCAGTTTGCTGTTTTGCAATTCCATGAGAGTCCGTGGTTTGTTGTGATATACTTTTTAATTCAATATAGCCTACAGCAATAGATGAAACTACAGAATACATGACTTGTGATATAGACCTATTTTTAATTGAATATAGAACAACAGAAAAATTCCAGGCGGCTCAATGGCACCGGGGCCTCGAGTTCGCGTCTCCATCACTTCATGTCGGTTTCGAGGTGGACGAAGTGGAGTTTGGGAAGGTTTTTATCGGGGTTACTCCCGTTTTCCCCTGACACAAATTTCATTCCACCATTTCTCCACACTCATCTCATTCATTTCAATAATCTGTCCGTATGATGGTGCAACAGACGTAGTCGGCGGGCATCTTTGTTATTCACAGACCTTCAATGTAAGGGACTTCATCGCATCTCATCCTTCTATTCGTCCCTGAGCCGGACTTACTTACTTACTCACTTACTCACTGGCACTATCGAACCCTTAGGTTCATGGCCGCGCGGACATAAGCTCTCCATACATCCCTATCCTGAGGCAATGCTTTCCAATCATTCCCTGTATAATCTACTTCCCTCAAATCATAGTTAATGTTGTTCTCCCACCTCATTCTTGGTCTACCAACTGGGCGTTTTCCTTCTGGCTTTCCTACAAGAAGTTTCCATGCACGTCTTTCATTCCCCATACGCGCAACATGTCCTGCCCATCGCAGTCTATGAAACTTAACTGTTCTTATTATATCTGGCTTCCTATAAAGACCATGTAGTTCATTGTTATGTAGTCTTCTCCATTCACCTGTCTGTTCATCTCTCTTTGGTCCAAAAATTTTCCTCCGATTGAGGGTCTTTCCACTTTTCAGCGGTTGCCCTTTTACCAGCCGGCTGCTGGCCCTTCACATCCACATGTGTCAATCACAGAGGTAGATGATCAACATCCAGTGTAGGGGTGACATGTGGTTAGCATGTCGAGTCCCCCAGCCGTTATAGCTGGTTCCTCAACCTGGAGCCGCTACTTATTGTAGCTACCCAATTGCCTCACGATGCTGGGTGGGCACCGGTCCCATACTGGCCGAAATACCATGAGAAAATTTCTTCCCCCATGGAGACTCGAACCAGCGCAAGTCCCGTAGCTCTGCGCCAAGGATTCCTACCTTAACCGCTCGGCTTTTCCTAAGAACTTTATTCTCAAATACTCGTAATCTCCTTTCCTCCCTTAAAGTAAGAGTCCATGTTTCGCACCCATATAATATAACTGGTAGAATAATAGTTTTATATATTTTCAGCCGGACACGAGTTGAAATTCCATGTGCTAAGATCAGCGAGTCCCATACCGTAGATGAGTGGTCTAAGGTGTTATGCCTTGGCTCAGAGCTATGGGTCACGCCCTGGTTTGAGTCCCCAGTGGTGAAGAAATTTTCTCATGGAATTTCGGCCAGTAGGGACCCATACCCACCAAGAATTGCGAATAATTTGGGTAGTAATTATACATAGCGACTTGAAGTTGAGAAAACCAGCTATAATTGCTGGGGGACTCGTCATGATGACAACATGTCACTTTTATACTGACTGGATGATTCTACCTCAATAAATGATACATGTGAATTTAAGGCCAGCAGCCGGCTTCTAGACCTGTCGCGACATGGAGTTTTCTTTATCTTTTTAAGATCAGGCGAGTTTGGTAGTAGAATTATTCGTTTGGTAATACCACGATATTCTCTTTGGCATGGGTTCCCTGAAGTAGTCCCCGCCCGGAGAACCGAATGGGGGACTATTTGACCTCCGGAAAATTTTACCCCAGTTGAAACCACGTCCGCATTTCTTGAGGTTGTATTTTTACGGTGAAACTATGATTTAAGGGTAGTGGATTATACAAGGAATGATTGGAAAGCATTAGCTCAGGATAGGGATGTATGGAGAGCTTATATCCGCGCGGCCATGAACCTACGGGTTCGATATTGCCAGTGAGTAAGTAAATAAGTAATACCACGATATTCAAAGTCACATTTTCTTTGATACCTTCTCAGGAAACATGGCAATAAAGTTATGTTAAAAATATGGGGATGTTTTTCAGGGACACTTGTCATCCCGACTTCTCTAAAAAATGTTAATCTAAAAATATATAAATCGGCGGTTCTTCCAATTACATGGATGAGAAAAACTAACTCTGACTTTAAGACACGAGGAAATGAGTATTTGAGAATAAATGCTAACATTTTTTGACCAAGAAAGAGACGAACAGGTGAATAGAGAAAACTAAAGTTACAATGGCCGAAATGATCTTCACGAGGTTCCTGATCTGATAAGAATAATTAAATTTCGTAGACTGCGTTGGGCAGGAAATATGGAACGAATGGGGAATGAAAGAGAGGCATGGGAACTACTTGTATGAAAACTAGAAGGAAAGCACCCAGTAGATAGGCAAGGAATGAGATGAGAAAACACAATCATGATTTGAGGAAGCTGAATTATAATATATAGGGAACACTGGGAAATATTTATTCAGGATATGGATGTATCAAGAGGTAGTGACCGCGCGGCAATTGTTCTCCAGGTTCGATAGTGCTATCGAGTTAGTTCATTTTGGAAGTCATATTTTTCTTACGTCAATACACATATCTATAGCAAATTTCATTAAATTATTGCCATTTATTTTAAATTTATAAACGAATATAAGGGATCAAGAGCGAATAATATGTTCCGCAAGTTATAATCAAATTTCATGTGTTATTTTATATCCTTAAATCGAGTGCAATATTACAATTTCTGTAAAATATTGATGAAAATTCACATTTATCAAGTATATATTCTATATGTTCTAAGTTTAATATACAATAAGTAATTCAATCTTAGGCTGTAGTGCGGGAACATGTGCAATTCGACTTTTTTTTTAAGAACAATGATCTTTTACTTTAGCACAACGAATAATTCTCACAGCCTTCTTTTGTGATTAAAAAAATATTTATAGAACGTTTCCCTCAGTTTTCATTCAACTCTTATTATCTTTCACTCTTTTCTTTAGCACCATTTACTTTTTAATTAGATTGTTTTCCCGCATTCATCCTGGTTTGCGACTTCATTTTCAGGTTTCTAACGTTTAATACAACTGGGCCTCTTCTCCAACTGTATTCAAACATTTACATTTTGGCTTCACCAATGATCTTATCTCCTTAGTGTTTATGTCACTTACGGGGATTCTGTTATCTTCCATTCTCTATTCGTGCTCTAACTAATTAGCTGTAACTCACTGGCACTATCGAACCCGCATTCTTGGCCGCGCGGACATAAGCTCTCCAAACATCACCATCCTGAGCAAATTATTTCCAATCATCTCTGTATAATTTACTTCTCTCAAATCGTGGTTAATATTGTTCTCCCACCTCATTCTTAGCCTACCTACTGGGCGCTTTCTTCTGGTTTTTCTACAAAGAGTTTTCTTGCTCCTCTTTCATTTCCCATTTCTCATCGCAGTCTACAGGACTGAACTATTCTCATATCTCGTTTTCCCATAAGATCATATAGCTCACTATTATGTACTCCATTCGCTTGTCTGATCATTTCTCTTTGGTACAAAAAAATTCAAATAAGTTTTTTTATAAATACTCGTAATCTTTTCTCCTCCCTTAAAGTAAGAGTCCATGTTTCGGTCCATATAATATAATTGTAAGAATACAGTTGGTATCTTTACCTTGTCATGGTGAAGTGGTTTGCATGCTTAAATGGTTCTAAGAGACATGCCGATGGTAGCAACAGAAAGGATTCCCATGCCGGACAGGTCGAAGGCGATAAGCTAGACGAAAAAAGTACCTTGGTCGAAGGAGTGATGATCTTTCACCGTAAAAATACAACCGTGAAGAAACGCGGACATGGGTTCCACTGGGGTAAAGTTTCCCATTCGATTCTTCGGGCAGGAACTGCTACTGTCTTCACAATCGTTGTCTGTTGCTCCTCCTACCTCTCGCCAACGACAGCAGAGCAATTCGAGCTCGCTCCCTAGAACAACGAAATGTTTACATGTGATCTAAATCTTCAGATCCTATTATTTGTTATTTGGGTCAACGAATCTTCTCAAAAGTTGAACTGTGAAAAACAAACAGAAGACACGGGTATTCAAAGTTTTCTAGAAACGTCATAAGATGAATAAGCTTCTGTTTATCTTCTTTCAAATAATATTTTTACGAATAAAGAAATGTTGATTGTATTTTAAACCTTCCTGAATTTTACCATTTAGGTTTATGTTATTTTTAAGATTGTATTTTAAACCATCACGAGTTTTACATTATGTGTTTTATTTATCATTAATCAAAAGTGCAGAACTAAACATAAAAAAATAAAAATATAGTCTATAATATAAGATATTAAAATAAAATTTACATAAAATGATAATTAAAGAATGCTGCGAGAAATAATAATAGTAATAGTAGTAGTAATAGTAATAATAATAATAATAATCATCATCATAGTACATTCACGAATTTAGGCCATTTGTTGACCTGTTTCGGCCTCAAGAGAAACACCATCCAGAAGTCTTTTGAGTGGACGTCCTGGTCTTCTTCTTCCTGCAGCATTCAAGACTGAAAGTGTATAAAACACTGGCTCTTCCAACTCTTTTGTATGGTAGCGAAGTATGGACGTTGAAACAGAAGGATATACAGAGACTTAGATCTGCTGAAATGAGATATCTTCGGAGGACTGCAGGATACACACTACTAGATCACAAAAAAAATGAAGACATCTTAGATGAATTACACATGGAATCTTTAGAAAACAAAATTTCTGATTATAAGTCAAGATGGATACAACATGTTCATCGAATGGAAGATCACAGAATACCCAAACTAATGTTAATAATAATAATAATGATAATAATAATAATAATAATAATAATAATAATGATAATAATAATAATAATAATAATAATAATAATAATAATAATAATAAAATGTTAAGAAAATGAGTGAAGTATTAAAAAGGAAAATAATAGAAAGTAATATTCATTATTTTACACACACAAAGGCACACACGCACGCACGCACACGCGCGCTTCAATATAATTTATTTCCAGGCAGCTTCTTGGCGCAAGAAGTTAGACACTCGCCCTTTGGGTCCCGATTTCATGTCTCGGGCACTCCATGTGGGGTTCGTGGTGGACGAATCGGAAGCAGGACAGGCTTTTCTCAGGGTCCGTTTTCCACCAATTCTCCGTACTCTTGTTACCCATTTCATTTCATTTTATCCTATTGCCCCATTTAACGGTTCGACAGGTCTGCTCACCCGACTTCCTTGTATGTCATATATTTTCAATTACGGGCTTCATCTCATTCCTCGACCTGGGATTACGGCGGGCACGAATATAGAGTTCGTTCTTTATTTATTTTAGTAACTTTTAGTGTAACGGCTGGGATGTCAATTCGATCTGTTACACTCATATAATTCAATTTCTCACTAAAAAAAAAAAGCTACATCCGAAGGATTGCAACAATTTTTTACAAATCTTCATCGATTCTACTTACTAGACACCGAAAATGACCATGATGACAAAGAAATATAAATGTATTCATATGCTCCTATATGTGTGTTAACGCTCTATCGATCGCAAGTTTTCACTTTTCGGAAGGAAACTCGTCATATAGCAACCAATTAAAAATTAAACTAGAGTTAGTTACCAATGGAATCTGACCATTATGAATGGGGGTCAGTCTGAAGCGAGAATTTAAAAAACGCTCTGACAACCGCTATTTTAGATTTTTGTAAAGCAACTTGACATAAGTCTATGCCATTTAAGTAAAATGAGGAAGGTAGTCTCCAAAAATCAGCGAAATCATTATAAGTAACTTTAAAAACCATACTATGGCCCGCCATGTTTTTTTCGCAACAAAACTGAATTCATGGGATCTAATTAATGAAAAATACATAATCCGTAAAAAAAAGCTCCAAGATCAGACTTCAAGGTCCTGAGATCAATTTGAAATTATAAAATTATATTAGAGAGAATTAATTACAGTTTTATGCCTCTTTGGCCAAAATATTTTTAAGCAACTTAATCTTAAAAACACATTTTGTTCTCAGGCTAGTGCATCCATATGAAATAATTGTATGAATTTTCATATTCTGACATTTTATCATAATTATTAAGCAGGGGCGAAAAAAAAAGTGAATAATATCAAGTATTTTTTTTTTCAAATACATATAGCATATTTTCAAATGTCATTTTCAATTATTGTCGGTTATCTCTCAATCAGAATTCCTGCACTTCTGTGTGAAGTCTATGTGTGCTTCAATGCCACCCACAGCGTAATTCGTGATCCGAGTTCGTCACCAGGCGGATATATTATGTTAATGTTGTTTATTTTCAATTTACGTACCACTTCGACAGACGACGTTACGTATGTGATATATACTTGCATTGTGTACAAAGGGAAATGTAGGATTATTTTAGGTTTACATGTTTGTGTTTTAAGTCACCTCTCCAATACTTTACTCTGCATGACCAAACCCATAAAAATAAATTAACTTCAAATGAAACTGTCCACCGCTGTGGTAGCGTGCTGCCTTGTCACGCAGCGGGCCCGGGTTCGATCCCCGGTCGGGGCAGTTTTTCTGGGTGAGGTTTTTATCGGGGGTTTTCCTCACCTGTAAGACAAATGTCAAGAAAACCTTAAGGCCCAAACGGTCCCCGAAATCATATGGCCATCATCATCCTTATCATCATCATCATCATCATCATCATCCTTCACCGGTGTGGAAAGCAACGTGAAGCTACCATACCTACAATTCCCTAGTAAAGCTGCAAAGCATAGCATGAAAATGCTATGATTGCAGTGAAGGACCTGCCCTCGGGCAGAATTAATATGGATGGATGGAAATTAAACTGTGAATAAGAATTCGATTACCTTCAATCTTACAAAACATTTCCCATTTCAAAATACAAAACGAAGTGTGAGATACAAGAAAAGTTACTGAACATTTTTTTTATACATTTGCTGAGATGTGTGTACTCCATGGCTCGGCAGGCCTAGAAGGCCCTTGGACTACCAGTCATGACAACTGAAGAGCGTAATACGCCCTCTACCGGTTTAAATAATCCTCATAGGAAAATATGGTATTAGGGAAAAACATTTGTTTTGGTGTCCCCTACAACCTCCCAGAGTTTGTCGGTTTAAATCATTTTCACCCTGTATACCCCGTATTTCCCCTAGTGAGGGTGTTTTAACCAAGCTAATTTAGTTTCGCTTATTTATTATTATTGTCATTATTATTATTATTATTATTATTATTATTATTATTATTATTATTATTATTATTATTATTATTATTATTAATGTCATTATTATTATCATTATTATTGACATTATTATCATTATTATTATCATTATTATTATTATTATTATTAATGTCATTATTATTATTATCATTATTATTGTCATTATTATTATCATTATTATCATTATTATTATTATTATTATTATTATTATTATTATTATTATTATTATTATTATTATTATTATATTATTGACATGCGTATTTTGTTTTTACCAGTGAAATAGATCTATGTTGATAGGGCCTACTAACCAATTGTATTTTTTATATTAAGGGTTTTCCATAAATGTAGGCCTATAGTGAGCTGAGTTAATGGCTGTGCTAATCATAAAATATTCCAATATTTATTTTACGAAACATTTTTATTAGAGTAAGATCAGTGGAGCGGGCGCCATTTTGCTTATGCCGAACTCCGCCTTTTCTTATGATTATAGAGAGCGTGCGTGAATTACAACACGGCACAGTTTTGCAAAATGTCAGTGAAAATTACTAGATTAAGCGACGCCTTTTTGCAAAGAATCTTCCCATAGCAAATAATCCAACAGTTCATACTGGTAGATTTGACGGATTAAATTTACATATTTAGTTTAAATTCCTTTATTATGTCTTTAATTTACTGAATATATTTATGTAAAGGAAAGGTTAGTTAATAGGGAATTAAAAAATAAATTGTAGTAAAAATATACATTGTTGTAAGCTATATGAACAATATACAGTACAGCCCTATAATTCCCTACAAAATCCCACTATTATTAAAATATTATATTATTGGTTACAAATTAATATATTATAACCTCATTAAATTATTTGAGATAGGGGGCCTTTATTATTATTATTATTATTATTATTATTATTATTATTATTATTATTATTATTATTATTTATTATTATTATTATTATAGTCCACCGCTGTGGTCTCGAGGTAGCGTGCTGCCTTGTCACGCAGCGGGTCTGGGTTCGATCCCCGGTCGGGACAGTTTTTGTCGGTGCGGTTTTTATCGGGGTTTTTCCTCACCTGTAAGACAAATGTCAGGAAAACTTTAAGGCCCAAACGGTCCCCGAAATCATATGGCCATCATCATCATCATCATCATCCTTCACCGGTGTGGAAAGCAACGGGAAGCTACCACGCCTACAATTCCCTAGTGAAGCTGCAAAGCATAGCATGAAAATGCTATGATTGCAGTGAAGGACCTGCCCTCGAGCAGAATTACTATGGATGGATTATTATTATTATTATTTATATTATTATTATTATCATTATCATGCAAAAATAATTTTTACCACTTCTTCATTTCATTCGAGTTCGATACTGAATTTACATAAAAAGATGGTCAGTATTAACGAAGAGTAATGTCCACTAGAACATTTAGATTGACCAGAGATCTCGGACCGTAGTCGAGTGATCTTGGCGCAGAGTGACGTGACATGCGCTGTTTAAGAGTCCTCATGGGGGAAGAATTTTCTCTTGCAATTTCAGCCAGTATGGGACTGGTGCCCATCCAGCATCGTGATAAATTTGGTTATTTACAATACGTAGCGACTCAAGTTTGAGAAAACCAGGAATAACGGCTGGGGATATACCACATGTCTCCCCTTTACTGGTCACCCCCAGGCCTACCCGTCATGGAGTTAAGTTAAAACAGTGATGTTACAATATACATACAAACACACATATATATGCTGTCCACCGCTGTGGTCTCGAGGTAGCGTGCTGCCTTGTCACGCAGCGGGCCCGGGTTCGATTCCCGGTCGGGACAGGCTCCTGGGTGAGGTTTTTTCGGGGTTTTTCTTCACCTGTAAGACAAATGTCAGGAAGCTTAGGACCCAACGGTCCCCGAAAATCATCCGGCCATCGTCATCATCCTTATAATTATTATCATCATCCTTCACCGGTGTGGAAAGCAACGAGAAGGTACCACATATATAATTACCTAGTAAAGCTGCAAAGCATAGCATGAAAATGCTATGATTGCAGTGCAAGACCTGCCATCGGGAAGAATTACTATGGATGGATGGATATAGGCCTATATATACTAAACTAATTAACTCACTGGCACTATCGAACTCGTAACTTCATGGTCTCGCGGACATAAGCTCTCCATTTATCCCTATCCTGAGCCAATGATTTCCAATCAACCCCTATATAATTTAACTCCTTCGTATCACGGCTGATGTTATTCTCCCATCTCATTACTGGTATACCTAATGGGTGCTTTCCCTCTAGTTTTCCTAAAAGGAGTTTCCAAGCCCATCTTTCATTCTCCATTCGTGCCACATGACCTGCATCGGAGTCTACGAGACTTAACTGTTCTTATTACATCTAGCTTCCCATGAAGATCATATAGTTAATTGTTATATAGTCTTCACTATTCACTTGTCTCTCTCTCTTTGGTCCAAAATTTTTCCTAAGAACTGTATTCTCAAATTAAAGCAAGAGTCCATGTTTTGTATCCATCAAATGTAACTGGCAGAATAGCAGTTTATATATATATATATATATATATATATATATATGGTATGATAAGAAAAATAAATGCCTGGACGGGATTCGAACCCGGATCTCTGAGTCTGTACCTCAGCGTGATATCCATAACACTACCAGGCGAATCCAATTCAAACACTTATTTTTCTTATATATGTATTATACTCTCCATTATTACTAGATGTCGCGAGAACACTGTCTTCACTGCCATCTAGTAGCTGACTATAACAAGTAAGCAAATTGAAGAGAATATTTATTTTACTTTATAGCAGTGACGCTTTATCGATGTTATAATTAAATGTTTAACATTGAGCAATGCAAGCTTAATATGGTATGATAAGAAAAATAAATGCCTGGACGGGATTCGAACCCGGATCTCTGAGTCTGTACCTCAGCGTGATATCCATTACACTACCAGGCGAATCCAATTCAAACACTTATTTTTCTTATATATGTATTATACTCTCCATTATTACTAGATGTCGCGAGAACACTGTCTTCACTGCCATCTAGTAGCTGACTATAACAAGTAAGCAAATTGAAGAGAATATATATATATATATATATATATATATATATAGCCTATTTTCAGTTAAACATTTTTTGAGAGGAGTTGGGATGACAAAGATACCTATCATGCGTAATAGCATGCACTTTTAGAAATGGGCCTATGTTTAATTTCTTTCTACACCTCATTCCTATTTGTAATTATTGATTCTAGGTATTTGAACACAAGTCATTTCTATAACATTTCCCTCATTTGTCATTAGCTGTCCATTTCCATTACATAATGAATTTCTGTATGTGACCATTTCTTTAGTTTTATTGATGTATTCACGTAGACTTTCACGGCCGGAGTTGCTATGATGATCTTGATGAAGATTTTCGGGCTGTAGGCCGTGGTCATGAGGCTTGTAGTTCCCCGACGTTTCGCCAGAGACTGCGTCTGGCATACTCAAGGGTTGTATTGAGACTGGCAATTCTGTCCACTGTCTGTCCTATTTAGGCTATACGTTATATCTGAAGGCAGAATATAACTTACGAAGACTTCGCGGTGAACGTATAAATATGACAGACAGTGGACAGAATTGCCAGTCTCAATACAACCCTTGAGGATGCCAGACGCAGTCTCTGGCGAAACGTCGGGGAACTACAAGCCTCACGACCACGGCCTACAGCCCGAAAATCTCCATCAAGATCATCATAGTTTTATTGATGTTTACTTCCAACCCCAATTCCTTGGTGTTAACAATAGAGTGTAGGTGATGTGCTTTAGTATCTCCTCGTTATCACCTAATAATACATCATCAGCCTATACTAACAGCTTATTTATATCATTGAGTTGAACGGCTTCTTTATCCTATAAAGATTTGTTGGCATGTTCTAGTAAAAATTGAATAGTAGACGAGGTATCGCAACCCATTGCTTTAACCCATTGTAAATTTCAAAAGTGTCAAATTCACATTGGGTTAAAGCGATGGTGTACACCATCTCCTCTGCGATTCAATTTTGTACTGGAACATGCCATCAAATATTTCAGGATAAAGAAAACGTAGCCTACAACATACACTCTCACTACAAAATGACATTTAAAGAAACATTAAGAGGGAAAATAGCAGTTTTCTTGCTTGTGTGGTAGAGGAGGTAGAGGGTAGATTGAGCATGCGATTTCTTTTTTAAGGAACTCATTAACAAAGATCTAGAAAATTATTATTTTTTATTTTAAGGAATAATATTACATGCTATTTTTAAGTTTTTTAACTACCAACATAGGCTCAATTCTTGAAATGCATGCTATTACGCATCACAGGGACTCTTGTCTTCCCAGCTCCTTTCAAAAAATGTTAAACTGAAAGAATATCAAACCTTTATTCTCCCAGTTATATTATTTAGGTGCGAAACATGGACTCTTACTTTAAGGCAGGAAAGAAGATTACGAGTTTTTGAGAATGAAGTTCTTAGGAAAGCTTTTGGGCCAAAATGAGATGAAGAGACAGGTGAATGGGAAAACTACATAATAGTGAGCTTCATGATATGCATAGGAAGCCAGATATAATAAGAACAGTTAAGTCTCTTAGGCTAAGATGGGCAGGGCATGTGGCACGTATGGGGGACGAAAGAGGTGCATGAAAGCTTCTGATAGGAAAATTAGTGGGAAAACGCCCAGTTGGTAGACCAAGGATGAGGTGGGAGAATAACATTATCCATGATTTAAGGGAAGTAGATTATACAGGGGATGATTGGAAAACATTACTGTAGGATAGGGATGTATGGAAATTTTATGTCCACGTGGCCATGAACCTAGGGTTCGATAGTGCCAGTGAATGAGTTAGTTAATATCGAAATAATACGTCCCGTATGATTTAAATGTTTTGAACCCCTGTGGAATTCGTTTATGATATGAAAGCTGCCATGACAAGAACATTTTGCATACTTAATAGTGTCGGCTTATATAGCTTCTCAAAAGACTTTTTTTTTTTAAGGGAGATGAATGGCAAGATTGTTTATCGACTGGGACGCCTCTGGCGGTTGAAATTGAAAATGAGGACGAGTTGAAAGCATGTCAGAGAAAGCTCGACCTTGTCTTCGCTCAATGAAGCTCCTACTTTCATACAGACACTTGTAAATTAAATAAAAAAAATCTAACGTGTGTCTATTCCTGATAGGCCCCACTCCCTGAATCAAAATATTAGTTTAAGCTATGTAAACATTTATTATTTACAACGGCAAATTAAAATTCTTTGTATACATTTTAAAGCGTTCATTTCTTCAGATAGGAAGTAAAAAGCAGGAATTCTTGAATGGTGTAAGAAATCTTCACTATCATCAACAATGGCTCAATAACCCAAAGTGGTCGTAGTCTCCCTTAGAATTATTCTCCAGGCCTCTCAATTCCTGAGAACTGTCTACCAATTTTTAGTTTTCAAGAATGTCATAGCTACCGGTGCTCCATCCATCCATCGAGGACCCGTATCCACGCGGGACGTTGGGCTATATACAATGTAAATTATATGTAGCCTGCATACATACCTGATGTAAGAATTCAGGAAGTTGAATACGTAATAGGGCTATATGGGTGATGTATTTTCAATTTCCTTGTTTTCCTTTATAGGTAATTTTATGTGCCTCACGCCACCCGGGCCTTACAAGGGCACACATTGGGAGAGATTTTAACTCTGGTTCACATACGTATATTTTTGTTCACACAAGGAACGGACGGCCTCCCCGGATGAATGATCAGCTCAGTACCGCGGCCACCTCCGAAATAACACGAACAGATAGATAAGATAAGGATAAAATTTTCTGCAACCCATGTTGAACGGTAATCTCCTGTCCCTGGTTTTAATTGGGAAGCTTAATAATCAGATTCGAAGTCAGAAGTCAGTTTGCCCCTTCAATTTTGAATTGATATTCCGAAATGAGATTAAAATTATGAACAATTGTAATATTATTATTATTAGTTACTGTTTTGATTTCTGTTATTGATATAGAATTCTAATTTAACCGTTTTCAATTAGTCTCCTGTGGCTGTCTTTTGGGGACTTTTGTTTCTTGTGCCTGAGGAAACCACCAACGCGAACACTTAAGACAAAGCACACTATTCACTAATACATTCATACTGAACAAATCCAATATGATATGGATATTCCTTCACAATCCTTACAATTGTGCGCTTCAAATTTGGAATTTTATGTCTAAAAATGTAAGTAAATACGTAGCCTAAATTATAAAAAAATTAATAAAATACTGTTTATAATATCAGTATTATTTTATAATTAAAACAAATATCCATGAAATTCGAGACAATATGCTTATTATGGAGAATATGAAACAACGATTTTTTACTGTCGCTGATTTTAAGGCTACAAAAGTAAATGCAGTCGCCATATTTTACGACGGTGGTAAACTAGTTCACCTAACATCCAGAAGATTATTAAATGCTACTAGGGAAATCAAGTAATGATGGGGCTCTTTAGGAACCAAAACTAGACGATCGGAATGTAGCCCATTCTAGATAAAAATTTTTGCTGTTTGAAAAATTGCAACATAGCATTATCTTAAATTTTAAATTGTGAATTACACTTTATATAAGATCTTATCTTGCAGAAAAATGTTTTACATTTTTTATTATAGGCTACTCAGGGTAACATTGTTGCCTCGTATGTAGCAATCCCGTGTTTTGGTAAGTTTCCTGGGTGAAGTTTTTTGGGAGGTTTACCTCACGTGTAAGACAATTGTCGGGAAACAAGCAGTCCTCGAACAACATTTTGCCATCATAATCATACGACACTTATTATTAAACACTTTGCAGCATTATATTCTTCTATAATAATATGTTTCTTTCATGAAATACTGTTGATGCGCCTGACCTATACTGAAAATGAGCTAAGGACACCAAACAGCACAAGAACCACCATTATGCTGTCAAGGGAGAGAATATATACATGACGTCAATATTTCCGCTCAACTCCTCATGCAAGTGGTCTTTGACCCCACAACTTCTAAGAAACCATGCTCCAAATCGAGATGCTCATCAGTTGTTGATGACTGTTTTGAATGATGTTTGTGTTAATTTCGGAGGTGGCTCAGCATTGAGGTGATCCCTTACTTGGGAAACCTTCCGCCGTCTTTTGTGGTCAGAAAAGTACTATGTGATCCAAAATTGAAACATCTACTCCTGACAGGTTATGCCACTGTAAGATCCGAATGGCACGGGACAAGTAAAAATACTTAAAAGGAAGAGAAGTGGCCCAGCATTGAGCTGATCCCTTACCCGGGGAGACCCTCCACGTTCTTTGTAATCAGAAAAGTACAGTGAGATCCAAAATTTAAACATCTACTCCTGACAGGTTATATCACTGTAAGGTCCAGACGGCAAGGGACAGATACTTAAAAGGGAGAGATTAAACTAAGAATAAGGATTATAAGCTATAAGAGATGTGGCTAGCAGTTTATGGAGCATGCTATACTCAGCTAAATTAAATAGTCGATGAAAAGTAATTGGAATCCTGTCTCTGTTTACATCGAAATAAACCTGTTAATTTCACCTAGAAAGAAGGTTTCTCTGTTCGAGAGAGCTGGAAGCTTATTGCATAATTGGGTTCGATTCAGGAAATAGACACTGGCCACGTGGATATAATTGCCGCGTAGTTTATGCTCTTTGAACAATGACGGAAGTTTACGGAATGGTCAATAGAGGGTATCGCTAATAGCCGTTATTAAATCATACGATATAAAATTACAACGAAACATGCCGTAATTATTATTATAAATTCCTGACTTTTAGTTTAACTTATGATGTAAAGTAACAGGAAATTTTGTTAGCGACTTGTGAACTGAGTTTTCACCGGAAGTATGCATGTCTACGAAATCTACAAATCCCATGAAGCAATACGCCACTATATTTTAGGATCAATACTAATAAAATTCATTGTTTGTACTATTGAGGTGGAGAGTCATAAGATAAAATAAGTTAAAATATACCTTCTTAGGAAGATCCCTCGTCCTCAACTTATAAAATATGTTTTCTTTATGCCTGTAAGCCTTTCAGAACATCCGTTCCATCTTCAGCAGGTTCTTCTTTGCTACAATATCTAGTATGATATTTGATGCTGCTGGTCCTAATGTGGTGTTGTCGTGAGTCACGACAGCAGCATCAAATATCACACTAGATATTGTAGCGAAGAAGAACCTGCTGAAGATGGAACGGATGTTCTGAAAGGCTTACAGGCATAAAGAATATATATTTTATAAGTGAGGACGACGGATTTTACCTAAGAAGGTATATTTTATCTTATATATTTTAGGAATCAAAGTGTTTATTTTTACCAATGCTACCAGGTTGTCTTTATGACTTTCTGGTATCCTTTCCTGGTACTGGCGGAATTGTAACAGAGTTCTTAAATCGGGGCGCCTGGAAGATGGAGTTACGTTACCCGATGATAAATAATGAATGATAATGAAGCGCCAGGAGACTCCTTAAACCTAAACTTAACTAAATGAGAGGCCACAGGAATAATTTCCATTAAGAGAAAAAATATCTGTGGCCTGACCGAGAATCGAACCCGGGAACCCATGAACTCAGAACCGAAAGTAGCGTGAAGAATAAATTATATTCAAGCGGTAGGTATTGTATTTACCTATAATGATATTGATGAAAAATTCGAATTTTCAAATTTTCTCATAAAATAAAATTAACGTGTTGGGTAATCACCCAGATAAAATACAATAGATGAACTTCGAATTTCAATTCACAGAGAAGTAAAAAAGTGACAAAAATTAATTTGAACATATGATGATATTGTATGGAATGAGCAGAGCTAGGATTTATATCCTATGTATAGTGGTCCCATTCATTAGGTTTACGTCGGTGTACATTTTGAGTATTTAGTTGTTATTTGCCGCCGCGCCGTCAATAATATTTTTTAACCCTTAAATTGGCGATTGAGAGAGAGTAATATGAGCTACCCTGCCAATGGTTGACCCAGTGGTTGGCAGTCCTTCGGTTCCTCCTCTCTTTGGGAGGAACCCCGGGTTCCTAGACAGTGTGCATTTGTCCCGGTTAATTTTGGTAGGTTGGATTATGTTCCTGTAAGTTCTGGTGGTTTGAATTTTGTCCCGGTAATTTCGATAGGTTGGATTGTGTTCCAGTAATTTTAGCAGGTTTTGTTTCTTCTCTCTCTCTCTCTCTCTCTCTCTCTCTCTCTCTCTCTCTCTCTCTTCTCTCTTTCTTTATTTTAATTTTCGAATTAATTTGAAATCCAATCTATTTAATTTTCGAGAAATTGAATTTCGAATAGATTTTAAATTTCGATTTGAATTGTTATTTTATTTGGGGTTTGAATTGAATTGGATATGTTTGTTTCAGAAATGGCGTGATCATGCAGGATACAATAATGTACAATAGTATATTACGATGCAAGGTTTTTAATTTTCGAGATTCCGTAAACCACTTCACAAACGCGCGTTGTACATTATTTTTTGTGCGATGGTGTTTTCAAAATAATAAGTAGTAGTAAAATAATAACATCTTTGTTGGAAATATGTGCGTTTATTATAAACAATTAAGTAACGTTAACAGTGTGGGCAATGTTTATTAGTTGAAAGTACAGGAGGCCGTGAGACCATTATTATTGATAAAATGGCCGCAAGTACGTATTTATTGTTTTATATTGTATCAAATAAAGTTTAGTTAATTTAAAATGCAGTGATTTATTTCGTAGAATGTATATTAACACTACCTTTTGGATATTTTTTGAATATACATTATACGTAGTATACATAGAGGGCAGTGGTTTTACTTCCCGCACGTGGGTGTAAATGTAATATTACAGTATAGTTATTTAGGTTGGCAATCCCGATATGTACTAAGTTGAACTTTCAATCATGATCGCCATTGCTGTAAGTACGCAAAAAAATAATTACAGGTTTACATGATTTTGTTTTCCTTGCGGTCCGAAACATTTAAATAAATGGTACGAGAAATTATTTAATCGCCAATTTTGAACTGGTACCATTGGATAAAATTCCATAAGAAAATGTCTTCTTGAAGGAGACCCATATGAAAAGTCTTTCTCAAGGATACTCCTTGAGGAAGACATTTTCTTATGGAATTTTACCAAATTGTGCCAGTTCAGAATTGGCTATTGAATAATTTCTCGTACCATTTATTTAAATGTTTCGGACCGCAAGGAAAACAAAATAATGTAAAACTGTAATTATTTTTTTGAGCGATGGTGTTTTTGTCGTACTCAAGCTATGGTGACCATGATTGAAAGTTCATCTTCCTGCATTTCGGGGTTGCCAACCTAAATAACTATACTGTAATATTACATTTACAACCCACGTGCGGGAAGTAAAACCACTGCCCTTTATGTATATACGAAAATATATCCAAAAGGTAGTGTTCATATACATTATACGAAAGAAATCACTGCATTTTAAATGAAATGAACTTTATTTGAAACAATATTGAAAGTTGACTTAACAAAATTCAACTGAAAACTTGTAGACTTTTTAGCTTTATGTCCAATATTCTTCTTTTTGAGGAAGCTAACTAGTGTAACAAAATCTGGAATATTGATACCTTCTTTTATCATCATCAGCATTGAATATTCTGACCACAAACTCGCTGGAGATTTTAATATTTCACTCCAAAGCACTAAATAAGGAACCATACTTTTTTCACTTACACTACAATTTTTTTCCTCCAGCCATGAATGAAATATATGTTTTTTCATATCTCCATTTAGATTTCTCTGGCACTAAAGAAGCACACCCAACTTCCCACGCTTCATCAATTTCGTCGTTTTGATTACAATCATTCATACTTGCAACCATTTTATGCGAGATAGATATCAAGTCCTGCTGATATCTCAACAATTATTTTCGGCATTTAGCACATATACATTGGCCAAACTTCTAACGTCAGTCAATTGTTTATGATGAACGCAAATATTTCCAACAAAGATGTTATTATTTTACTATTATTTATTATTTCGAAAACACCATCGCGCAAAAAAATAATGTACAACGCACGTTTGTGAAATGTTTTACAGAATCGAGGAAAATGTTTAAAAACCGAGCGATGGCTAGGTTTTTAATTGCCGAGATTCTGTAAAAACCACTTCCGAACCTCGTATTGTAATATACAATTGTATGTTATTGTGTAATATGATACAAATTTAAGTAATTTCTACACGTTTGTTTTCTATTGATTTATAAACATTATTAAACAAATTAAATCAATGTATCTTATAGGATACATTGCCAATTTAAGGGTTAGCTGATTGGAATCATGAAGATTCCTCGTGTAGTATTATAGCCTCACTATGATGGTTGTCCAGAGGCTCGCTTTCTTTTCCTGCAGTTGTTATATATAATTACATACAAAAATGCTGCTAAGGTTTTTGGTGGTTTCCCTTAGCGCCAAGGCAAATGCCGGAGTGGATCCCTAGCTTCCACCAGTAAATCTAACTCCACAACATTTATAAATTCATTTAAATTAAATATATTAAATAATTGATCATTTATTTTATAAATAAATTCATTTTCCAAATTCTAAATTAACGCTAACCAATGATCAGCTTAGCCCGAAAATGGTCGTTTCTGATTGGAGGGTGGGGACTCTGGGGGCGTGGTTGGGTGGCCCTTGCCTCGCGGTCGAGATCGACATCCGCGGTTTTTCGCGGTGTTCCTCTTGGCATGCCAACATCACTATCATCAGCAACCAGCAGCAGAGGGGCCAGAGAAGCGTAAAGAAGCCCAAACTTAGACACCACCACCACTACGAACAGTCACCCGGGCGGATGGGAGACCTATCTGAGGCTTGGATGCACTTATACCCCGACCGACTTAAATACATTCCTACGATTATAATTATCTGGGCTGAAGAGGGCATAAATAAGACCCTAAAACAGTCTGAAGGCGACAGATCTTTCTGCGCTTTCAATCCTACTTCCTAGCCGACTACCGCATGGTAATCATTGTCAAGCATTGTCGCGCGGCACCCACCTTTATATAAACGGACAACCATCATAGTGACGCGATAATAAGTTAGGTGACTTCTTCAAAAGACGTCATTAAATGGCAATTGTTGGCGGTAAGCAATAACAAAGACCGACCGCACATGTTTGTCAAACCGAATGTGTGTTCTAATACAAACCGCTGAATTTTACGTGCTTCGGGTTCCGCGCTTCGGCGGATAGATGGAATTAATGTGGCTTGTTTTCAATTTAAGCACCATTTTGGCAGACCACTTTACGGAGATGATGATGCAGACCATTTAATTGGAGATGATGTATTCTTGTATTGTGTACAAAGAGGAGTGTAGAATAAGGGTATATTTATGTGTTTGTGTTGTGCGAGGGATGATAATGAAGAGAAGGGAGAATGCAAAACTCGGTGCCGGCATGCAGCCAACCCAAGGGGGCCGCTAGGGTTAACGTCCGACGTACGAATCGCTATTAACAGTATCACATGCCTTCTCAACATAAGTTCGCTGCGAAGGGGTTTGCAATTTAGTGCAAGAATCTGGTGCACAATCTAGTGAGTAAAAATTGGGAGGGGTTGTACAAGACCAGCTTTTTACTTACGCGACTTATGCCAGCTTTTTATTTAATTTAAAGTATTACGAAGTGTTAATGATACCATTTAGCTGTGGGATTTTACCATCGTCAAAATATTGAAACGTATCATGAAATGAAGTAGTGGAAATATGATTTTACGTTGTAACCGTCAGACATGTTGAATGTTCCATAGAATAACAGATATGAAGAAGTCATTTAAGTTACGTATTAAATAGGATTTAAAATGCAAGGAAACTAAATGCTAACCAAACCTAAATCATTTAATGGAAAGTAAATCAATTACTCTAATGTAGGTGAATTCCAGGGAACGTCCTTTTTATTAATTTACGCGGTTAAATATGTAAAAGACAAATTCGGACATAATTTGTTGAAGCCACAGATAAGATTAAATATACACAATGTGGTTTGCACATTGTGGTCATATGTGTTTTATCGCTGTTCATCGGTGATAATCGTTGGTCATCGGTTATCATCGGTGTGATAATCGGTGGTTTATCGCTGGTTAGATGTAAGAACTGTTGTAACCTTCGTGGTCATATAGTTCCACTTTATTTTCATATTTACGAGAAAATAAAGAAATGATAATTACTTTCCCAGACTTAAGTACGTTAAATATAGTATTTGATTAATATGTATGCCAATTATGTACTGTTAAAGTGCGTAAATAAAAAGGCACTCTTCTCCCACCCGGCCAAAAATTGTACACCATTACCTCTCCTGGCACTGAGATTGAATTTTTTGCAATTAAATTAATTCTACAATTACATTAATTTTACAATTACATTAATTTTACAATTAAAATTTTCAACCCCACCGGGTATCGAATCCGGACCCACTAGTTAGGAAGCAGGCATGCTACCACCTGGGCCAGCACGGCGCACAAAGCCGAATATCAACTTAATGAATGGGAGAATATATATATATAAAGTCACTGCCCATTTTAATGAAGTAAGGCAATGATTAAAAATTTAATGTAATTGTGAAGTTTTACACATATTTTACTGTCTTTCTACATGACCGTCATCTAGGTGAAAACACATACTCCATCTTTCAGCTGTGAAACGAAATGTAGACCTTAACATTTAAACCGCAAAAAAAAAAAAAAAAAAAAAAAACAACTCTGATGCTTCTGTTGTACGATTCCGTAAATCAAATCAAGCAGACGTTATAAGGACGTTTTAGTAGAGTCAGACGTAGAATTTTCCGTGTTGTGAGGGACATTCAACTCCCTATCGAAGCGCCGAGTTGATGCGTTCAGATTTTCACTGGCAATTTTAACCTGCTGAATTATTACACGTGGTCGTCCATGACGTGCCGTTATCACACACACTGACGGTAAGCTTAAATGTGTGTACAAGCAGACGAATGTGTGCCTTTGTTGAAGCTGGTTTACGGAATTTATGGGTAAATTCATCTGTGGTGTCTTCATATGACAATCCGAGAACCCGTACATAAATAATGATAACCCGTTCAATGTCCGTGATAGTGACTTTCGAGACATCATATATATATATATATTCATAGTAATTCTGCCCGAAGGCAGGTCCTTCACTGCAATCATAGCATTTTCATGCTATGCTTGCAGCTTTATTAGGGAATTGTAGGTGTGGTAGCTTCCCGTTGCTTTCCACACCAGTGAAGGATGATGATGATGATGATGATGATGATAATAAGGATGATGATGATGACCATATGATTTCGGGGACCGTTTGGGCCTTAAAGTTTTCCTGACATTTGTCTTACAGATGAGGAAAACCCCCGATAAAAACCTCACCCAGAAAAACTGCTCCGACCGGGGATCGAACCCGGACAAGCTACCTCGAGACCATATATATAATATAGGGTTTCCAGTATAAAACCGGACACTCTGCGGCTGGCAGAGTGAAATGCGGACGAGGAGAGAGCGCAGCCTGACGGGCGAAACCCCGTGAGGCGTGTCCGGTTTTATATTGGAAGCCCTGTATATATATATATATATATATAGTCGACTCAACCTCTAACGGAAATGAGTACCAGACGCTTGTTCTGGGGGTAAAGGCGGCCGTCACGCAGGGCTGACAACCCGGCTGACATCAAGTGCCGATTGTCCAGAAATAGTGGGAGCCTTAACCTCCTACTGCCCCAAGGGCCCCCTGAGGCCTGTAGTGGGATTACTTTACTTTACTTTACTTATATATATATATATATATATATATAATTTAATACAGAGGCATTGATGTAACTATCATTGGCCTTACAATAACAAAACTATAAAAAGAAGAAAACATAAAGAAGAAAATAATAGTTACAGCACAACGTGGGGGTTTTCATACAATCATCTTTTCTCTTGCCTCCCAATACTTGACTAAGTTATATGTATTAGCCTCATTTATGGTTTATTTAGTCCACCGCTGTGGTCTCGAGGTAACGTGATGTCTTGTCACGCAGAAGACCCGGGTTCAGTTCCCGATCGAGACAAACTTCCTGGGTGAGGTTTTTCTCGAAGTTTTTCCTCACTTATAAGACAAACGTCAGGTAGGTTTGAGGCCCAAAAGTTCCCCGAACATCAACTGGCCATCATCATCATCATGTGGAAAACAACGGGAAGCTACCACCACCTATAATTCCCAAAAAAGCTGTAAAGCATAGTATGAAAATGCTATGATTGCAGTGAAAGACCTGCCCTAGGGCAGTACACTATAGAATAGAACGGTTTATTTAAAGTAAATTAACATATGTTGGTTGTCTGTGGTACCGTAAACTAAGCTGACTTTAATCCTCCAAGGAAGACTACGGGCTGTTCATTACTCGTATGTCGACGAAATTAAGACATTCTTGAAGAATTAAGAATTTGACTCGATTGTCCGCTACATCAATCAGTATAAGGTGCAGTAGAGGAAACGTGCGGAAATAACCGAAACAAATATTACATATATTCCAAAATGGTGTCAAAATTTGGGAAGGCCTTTAAGGCTGGGACCAGACTGTAAACATCTCCACTAGAGTTCAATATTTGGAGAAAAATCATGGTATAGTTTATTTTCTGTATAGCTTATGTACAGAAAGTTCGTAAGTTTACAATAAGAATGGAGTCAGTGTTACATGGAGCTTTGATAAATAACAAATGAATGAGTAACCCAGTTAGTGTGAATGGAGATACACAGTTGTTCAGCATCAGTACGCAATGAAGCCACAGGAAGCCGCCGATATTTTCCTTTCATTGTTCGTCTTCCTACCAGAGATGATAGGAACGATTCATATTGCGGTAACAGAAAACTCCCCTCTTTAGAGAAACAAATTGTGTTTTCATTAATGGTATATCATAATAACCATTGTTCCCATTTCAGTGAGTAGCTTATTTCTAGAAATTTCTTTTCGTTAGTTTCTATTAAAAATTCCATGAACAAAACATTAGCAAATGAGTTAGTGGTAATGTTGATATTGGTCTGTAAATCTTAACTACATATTACTTAATACGATGTCTGAAAGACCTGATATCTGGGTCTCCGAGCTTTGAGCAATAAAAAATGCATGCAATTTGCTGCTAGCCAGTTTATATGGAGTGTTTATTATTATTCGGGATTATCTTTCTAAACTATCTTCACCCGTTTCAGGAACTCAAAACTTTCTTCACTATAGCTGCTTTAGATGATTATAATTTGTCGAGTTCAACCGCTGTGGTCTCGAGGTAGCGTGCTGCCTTGTCACGCAGCGGGCCCGGGTTCGATCCCCAGTCGGGGCAGTTTTTCTGGGTGAGGTTTTTATCGGGGTTTTTCCTCACCTGTAAGACAAATGTCAGGAAAACTTTAAAGGCCCAAACGGTCCCCGAAATCATATGGCCATCATCACCATCCTTATCATCATCATCCTTCACCGGTGTGGAAAGCAACGGGAAGCTACCACACCTACATTTCCCTAGTAAAGCTGCAAGCATAGCATGAAAATGCTATGATTGCAGGGAATGACCTGCCTTCGGGCAGAATTACTATGGATGGATACCTGATTTTTTTCAGCTACCTAGGAGGTGTCAGTCATAGAGTCACCCCTTAGAGTTTGAGGCTCATATTCGTGAGGTTCCGAGATCAATCCACCAGATCCGATCAATCTCACGGGAGTTTTTCCTCTCAGTCATCAAGGCTAATGAATTGATTTCATTTTTATGTTTGGATGTACCTAGTGATTATATATATATATATATATATATATTATATATATATATATATATTCCCATATCCATCCATAGTAATTCTGCCCGAAGGCAGGTCTTTCACTGCAATCATAGCATTTCCATGTTATCATTTGTAGCTTGACTAGGGAATTATAGGTATGGTAGTTTTCCATTGCTTTCCACACCGGTGAAGGAAGATGATGATAATGATAAGGGTGATGATGGTTGGATGATTTTCGGGGACCGTTGGGCCCTAAGCTTCCTGACATTTGTCTTACAGGTGAGGAAAAACCCCGAAAAAAACCTTACCCAGGAGCCTATCCCGGCCCGGGAATCGAACCCGGGCCCGCTGTGTGACAAGGCAGCACGCTACCTCGAGACCACAGCGGAGGACTATATATATATATATATCCATCCATAGTAATTCTGCCCGAGGGCAGGTCCTTCACTGCAATCATAGCATTTGCATGCTATGCTTGCAGCTTTACTAGGGAATTGTAGGTGTGGTAGCTTCATGTTACTTTTCACACCGGTGAACGATGATTATGATGATGATAATGATAAGGATGATGATGGCCATATGATTTCGGGGACCGTTTGGGCCTTAAAGTTTTCCTGACATTTGTCTTACAGATGAGGAAAAACCCCGATAAAAACCTCACCCAGAAAAACTGCCCCGACCTGGGATCGAACCCAGGTCCGCTCCGTGACAAGGCAGAACGCTACCTCGAGACCACAGCGGTCTATGACATGAAAAGAAAAATAAACGCCTGAACTGGGATTTCAACCTAGGACCTCTAACTTGATACGTTAGTGCGCTACCAGTTACGCTATCTAGGCATCCTAGCACAAACATTTACTTTTCTTTATATATATATATATATATATATATATATATATATATATCAATGGTCACCCCCTGGAAGAAATAAACGTGGCAGACCAAGATGGAATGGAAAACCTACGTCAGAACTATAATGGATGATTGGAATTTGGAAGAGGGAGATTGGAATGATAGAGATAAATGGAAACTGAAGACGGCAAACCTATAAATGGGGGAAAAGCCGAAGAAGAAGAAGATATATTTATATTTATTTATTTATTCTCTATCATGAGAGGTAGCGGGAACTCGGTCTCACTGCCCTCTCGTGGCTACTATAACAAGTAAGCAAATTAAAGAGAAATTTTACTTTATAGCAGTGACGCTTTTTTATTTCGATGTTATAAAAATAAATGTAATTATAACATCTTAATATATATATATATATATATATATACACACACACACACATATACAATAATACTATAAAATTGTTACCTAATAGGCCCGTCTCCTCAACTTTGTAAAGTATTAGTTCTATATATATATATATATGCTGTAACAACATGCCCTCCGAGGTAAAGCGTGTAAATGCATTTTTTTTGTCCTTTATTAATCACAATACAGGTGTCAGAGTACTAGGCCTACACCTATCAGGTTGGAAAAAAATTATCATATTTCACTTATGTGTTTACACCATAAGTTGTAGATCTACTGGCACATCAATATAACGTAAAATCAATAATTTTTACGGTTTTGTTCCATGTTTGAATTCGTCCAGTTTAAGATATCTTGATAAAATATTGTAAACAATATATGTAAAATGTAATTTTTATCTTGCATCAGATATATTTTATATTATATACTTCATGTCAAAACATAAAAACCTCGCCGCAGAAAAACTGCCCCGACCTGGGATCGAACCCAGGTCCGCTCCGTGACAAGGCAGAACGCTACCTCGAGACCACAGCGGTCTATGACATGAAAAGAAAAATAAACGCCTGAACTGGGATTTCAACCTAGGACCTCTAACTTGATACGTTAGTGCGCTACCAGTTACGCTATCTAGGCATCCTAGCACAAACATTTACTTTTCTTTATATATATATATCTCAATGGTCACCCCCTGGAAGAAATAAACGTGGCAGACCAAGATGGAATGGAAAATCTACGTCAGAACTATAATGGATGATAGGAATTTGGAAGAGGGAGATTGGAATGATAGAGATAAATGGAAACTGAAGACGGCAAACCTATAAATGGGGGAAAAGCCGAAGAAGAAGAAGATATATTTGTAGCGACTTGGTAGAACCAACCAAGTGCTGCTTAATCATATTGTACGTAGAGAGAGAGAAAGAGTACGAATACGAATACGTTACTGCTACCTTCCGGGATCGCTGGGTTATGATACTGCTGTACTTAGTAAAGGGTTCCAAACATTCAACGAAGTTATTTACAACAAAACAGCCTGCCTCGGGCCCATAGAAGGCGGCTAACCATTCATCTTTCTTTTTCCACTTGAACATGCATATGAATATAACACTGATTATAATTTGCATGGACTGAACTAATTTCGTTATGGGATAGAGAACAATGGCTATTCTTTAAATAAGAACAAGGGGCGTAGCATAAAATATTGGTTTTTAATACAAAATAAGTGTGGATTATTATAAAAAAATAAAGTAATATAAATAACAGAACTATATCTTGGAACAATCAATCAAACCCCAATAATAAACAAAACATAATAAGATAACGACATACCATTCCAACAATCACACTCATACGTCTCTAAGCAGAATCGGAAATCCTTCTTCCATGCTGACTTAGATTAAATTAAATCCAACCATTCTTCGGTTTACAATCCACATGCTTATCTTCTGCATTACCATGCTAACTTCGCCCTTTGCATGGTACACCAGAGTAGGATTCCAACACTGAATCCACTCGTAAAGAACCCAAACGCCACTTGTTAGGCCGATCGACTGACTGCTCAAGTCCACTGAGATTGCCGAGCATATATCAGGTTCGCCAGGAGAAGGGATGTGCGCTACCAAGATGCGCAATGGAAAGGGTAAAGGAGGAAGGGGTAACCACACGGAACACAGGAAACATTGGCAGGCTTCACAAATGTTCGTAAGTGGGAAGGAGCACGAAGATGATAACTGAACCGCAAAAGGCACTTTCGGTTCATATTTATATTTATTTATTTATTCTCTATCATGAGAGGTAGCGGGAACTCGGTCTCACTGCCCTCTCGTGGCTACTATAACAAGTAAGCAAATTAAAGAGAAATTTTACTTTATAGCAGTGACGCTTTTTTATTTCGATGTTATAAAAATAAATGTAATTATAACATCTTAATATATATATATATATATACACACACACACACACACATATACAATAATACTATAAAATTGTTACCTAATAGGCCCGTCTCCTCAACTTTGTAAAGTATTAGTTCTATATATATATATATATATATATATATGCTGTAACAACATGCCCTCCGAGGTAAAGCGTGTAAATGCATTTTTTGTCCTTTATTAATCACAATACAGGTGTCAGAGTACTAGGCCTACACCTATCAGGTTGGAAAAAAATTATCATATTTCACTTATGTGTTTACACCATAAGTTGTAGATCTACTGGCACATCAATATAACGTAAAATCAATAATTTTTACGGTTTTGTTCCATGTTTGAATTCGTCCAGTTTAAGATATCTTGATAAAATATTGTAAACAATATATGTAAAATGTAATTTTTATCTTGCATCAGATATATTTTATATTATATACTTCATGTCAAAACATAAAAACCTCGCCGCACTCCACTGCCTAAAGGCATTCTACACTTCTGGTGTTTCTACAATTCTATCTCATCTTTTATTATATTAATTATTTACAATCATAAAAACATCCACTAATATTGAAACTCCAGTAAAATATACGGTAGATTGCACTCTGCAGAAAAAAAGCTGGTTTCCTCCTAAGCAGAATGATTGTGTATTGTTTTCCTGGCATCAAGGACAGGATTTGTTTGCTAAATAGTTCTTAAACTGATTGTGAAGCTTTGAGAAGTAGGCTATGTCACAAGGATCTTCAAACTGGGGATGTGCTGGAGTTTTTACAGGATATACGTAGAGCTTACAAGAACTTCGAAAAAGTCCAAAACGTGATAGTGTAGGCTTATGTACATGTTATATTAGCCCATTAATAAACATATTTATAATCCAACACGTATATTTAATTCTGTATAAATAAACCATTATCGAAATAAATAAGTACTTTTCTGAATAGTTTTAAGTTTTCTTTCTGAATGTGTTTATCGTTTTTAACATGAATAGAAAATTAAACACCCTATTGTTTGCAGATGACCAAATAATAATAGAAAATTCAGAAGATAATCTACAGACAGGTCTGTATGAACTTAACAAAATTACAGACGAATATGGTTTGAAGATATCTACAGAAAAAAACAAAAATTATGGCATTTCAAGGTGTAGATCCTGTAAGAAGTAAAATTGTACTGGACAATACAATTTTGGAGCAGGTGAATAATTTTACATATCTAGGATGCAATATCTCATATGAAGAAGAAAAGGATGTAAATGCAAAAATATCTACATTTTTAAGAATTTTAGGGTTGATAAATTCTATCTTCAAGCCACAGTTAGTCCAAAAGCATTCAAGATTAAAAGTATATAAAACACTGGCTCTTCCAACTCTTTTGTATGGTAGCGAAGTATGGACATTGAAACAAAAGGATATACAGAGACTTAGATCTGCTGAAATGAGATACCTTCGGAGGACTGCAGGATACACACTATTAGATCACAAAAAAATAAGACATCTTAGAAGAATTACACATGGAACCTTTAGAAAACATGATTTCTGATTATAAGTCAAGATGGATGCAACATGTTCATCGAATGGAAGATCACAGAATACCCAAACAAATGTTAAGACCTGCAGGGAAAAGAAGACCAGGACGTCCAGTCAAAAGACTTTTGGAGGGTGTTTCTCTTGAGGCCGAAACAGGTCAACAAATGGCCTAAATTCGTGAATGTACTATGATGATATCTTATAACATTGACATAATATATCCTCAACTCGTGTCCAACTCAGGGTCGGTCGAGGGATGAGATGAGATGAAGCCCCTTATATAGAGGTCTATGAATGACAAGGGTGCCGGCCAACCACGCCTAACGCACCATCACAGGGGCAGATGAACGAAATGAAACGAAATGGATGAGATGAGTATGGAGAAATGGTGGAATGAAATTGTGGCAAGGGAAAACGGGAGAAAACCCCAAAAAAATCTGCCCAAGCTCCGTTTCGTCCACCACGAAATCCACATGGAGTGACCGAGACTCGATCTCGTGACCCCAGCGGTGAGAGGCGAGCGTCTAATCGCTTGCGCCATAGGATAATAGTACTATAAAAATATCTACAACGCATGTGTTAATAGCCACCTCAGAATACGCATGATGCGCGACTGGGATCCCAGGTTAGAATTCTGGCGGTTCGAGAGTGGTATTTTTCGGGGTTCTCCTGTTTCCCGAATTTCATCCCACCAACAATTTCCATTTTCCCTTCATGTCATTTCATTTCTCATTCATTAATTTCTTATCACCCTTCTCCCCGTCTCATATTAAGAGAAATAGCTTGGTTGGCAATCCACAAGTGCTGAAAATACAGGGCGCAGCATAAGTTAGTTAACCGAAAATGCAAATATATTATTTTCTGTAGCTTACATTATCTATACAAAAAAGTCGAAATTATTTAAAGTGACCTTCATTGTTTTTTAAGCAGCAGTTTTTGAGATTTTATTCTGAATGTCCCGTATTCAAACTCCACTTTTAACCACCCAATCTGATTTATTTCCCTTGCAACCATGTTTCAGTGGTTAACTGGCTTATGCCGCACCCTGTATGTGTTTATGGGGATCTAGTGGGATTTCCACCAGAGTACTGCCTCATGACTCCGAGACTGAGCAATAAAAAATCACAAAGGGACCAACGGGAGGGTTTAGTCCCACCTCGCGGTCACGTGCCCAACCCGAAAAATGAGGTACGGGTCATTGGGAGAAGAGCCTGGTATGTCGGACTCGGTAGACGACCTACAACTTACATAACACCATAGAATAAACTTTGGTTCCATTCATCCATAATATACTGAGATAACGCAATATAACTTTAAGATTGTGGTACTCAGTGCATTCTGTCCGCACAAGTCTGAACTAAACTAAGATAAGATAGATAGATAGATGGAAAGTTCTGTGGCCATCACTTAAGTGTTGGCGGTGAGCGAACCATTTTGGACCTCCTTAATAGGTAGAACCCCGGGTTCCTGTAAAATACATTAGCCCCGGTTTAAATTTTGAATTCAAATTTGAAGTTAATTAACGGGCCTTTTGGGGTTCTATTCCAGCATTTGCTCTTTGGATTGAGGAAAACCGCTTAAAACCTCAATCGGAATAATCGATCACGCGGGATCTTGCCAAGTTTGGCTTTCGGATGACTATACATTGGGAGGGCCAAAACCTGACATCACGCTTCTCTTTATTTAAATATGATATGTGTACATTTTAGATTATTATAATTATTCATACAATTATGGTAACATGTGCATTTTTTTTTTTTTTACTTTTGCTCTTCAGTTGTTGTTGCTGTTCTATAAAAAAACCGGTGTTAATGGCACATATTGCCAATGATGGTTAATAAATTTTACCTATTTTAACATAGTGGTGGTTTTTTAGGGTAATATGTTTATTTAGCAGACTTTTTCAATTTTGACTTGGGAGACTCATTCATATTTTGTCGGTTGAAGGAAGCCCCAACGGCAGAAGTTTGAAAACCCCGGTGTATCATATTCTTATTCCAATGTGATATCAGCCTATTAGCCACGATGATCTAGTGGTTATGTTCCTTACTTCAAGTTTCGAGGGTCGAGTCGATTGGTTTTTAGGATAGAAAAATCCAATTGACATAGTCTTCTGGGACGGACTTCAAGCCATGGGTCTCGAGCCTGAAGATCTTCGGGCTCATAAAAGATTCTCAAGCTTGAAAAAGATGCCTCTGAACAAAATTTAACCGACCTCCATCTATCCTAGTAATACCTTAGTTACCTGTTAGATGACACAATGAGGGGAAATGTTGACCACATGTCGCTCACTGACATCTGAAAAAGAGAAACTAAATTAGCTTGGCCAATAAACTCCTGAAAGGGGAGCACCCATATCTCTATGAGGACATAAGGATATATAAGAAGAATAATGTAATACCAGGGGGCATGCCGTAGTGTAGTGGTTAAGGCACTGAGCTACAAGCCGAAGGGTCGTGGGTTCAAGTCCCGTTGGGGTCAGGATTTTTAAACTGACCCAAACCCTCTGGCGGCACTATGGCCCTGGGGTCGACTCAGCCTCTAACTGAAATGAGTACCAGACGCTTGTTCTGGGGTAAAGGCGGCCGTCACGCAGGGCTGACAACCCGGCTGACATAAAGTGCCGATTGTCTAGAAAAAGTAGGAGCCTTAACCTCCTACTACCCCAAGGGCTTCCTGAGGCCTGTTGTGGGATCACTTTACCTTTAATGTAATACCAACTAAAGTATAGTTGGAAGTTCTCCAATTTTGTAGGGTCTAAGTTGAAAAATGCAGTATCTTTTGTGTTCCGAGTAACGCTTATCAAATACGGAAATCGGTTTTCAAATCTTGATAATAATTTGTATTTGTAATAGTGTCAACAATTAAAATGGCTAACTGTAAAAGGGACATGTTCCAAGTTATATAGTAAGAGTACATATGCGTGTACACACAACCCGCTATTTGCGCAAATAATGAAGGTCATGTCGATCTTCACCTGTTTTAATAGCACTTATTTGTTTAAGTGTTTGTGACTAAACTGCAGGTGCGGCATTGTTGACATTTTGTTGGAATGCTAACAACTTACTAATTACCAATTGCACCTTCAGTCGTCATTCACGCACAAACATCTCGAGGGTATTGCTGATGTCGTGCACAATAGAAATAAAAGTGGGGTATTTTCAGCTTTCTTTGTTTATTTTTTCTCAATTTAATCACTTCTACAGTATCGACAACTACTGTACATGTAATAAAATAAATACCTGGCACTAAAACTTCAGAGAGTCATGACAGACTGAAATAGTTGCTGTCATAGACTGGCACCGACAGGAATCATTTGATGAGCGTGACGCAGTCCTACTTTAGTTTCAGTTTTCTTTACCAAATTTTGAGGATGTAATCTTTCCATATATCCAAAGCTGAGATAATGCATTCCAATAATTGCCCTTATAATTCATCTCCCTCATATTACCTATCTCAATCTTGGCCTACCTATTGCTCCTTTCCCTCTGGTTTTCTACGAAAAATTTCCATATCCCACTCTCATTATCCATTCGTGCCACATGTCCTACTCATTGTAGTCTATAAGATCTAACTATTCTTATTAGTTAATAAAACTTTGATTTCCTATAAATATCATGCAGCCCACTGTTAACATTTTCTCCATTTACCTGTCTGTCTCTCTTTTTAGTCCAACATTTTTCCTAAAGTGCCTTATTCTCAAATACATTACTCGAAATATTTTCTCTTCTCTTGAAGTAAAATACATGTTTCGCATTCATGTAACTGGAAGAATAGCCATTTAATATATCTTGTAGTTTAAAGTTTTTTTTAGAAACATTGGAATGACAAGAATCTTGTAATGCATAACATCATTGGTTTCCAGAGTTGAGCCTGTGTTTAATTTACTTTTGTATCTCATTCCTGTTATTAATTATTGTCCTAGGTATTTGAATTCCACAGGAGAGAGGTGCAGGAAGAAATTTAACATAAGTATAGCTCTGGAAATGCATGATATTATGTATTACAGAGACACTTGTCATCCCAACTTCTCAAAAAAAAAACTAAATGAGAAATATACAAAACGGTTATTCTTGTAGTTATATAATATTGATGCAAAATATAATCTCTTACTTTAAGAGAGGAGAAAATATTGCCAGTGTTTGAGAATAAAATTCTTAGACATTGTTTTGGACCAAAGAGAGAGAAGAACAGACAGGTGAATGGAGAAGACTACCTAAACAATGGGCTATATGATCTTTATGGGAAAACAGTTGTAATAAGAACATTTAAATCTCATAGACTACGATGAGCAGGACATGTGGCACGGATGTGGAATGAAAGACTGGTATGAAAACTCTTTGTAGGAAAACCAGAGGGAAAACGCCCAGTAGGTAGGCAGGCCAATAATGAGGTGGGAGAATAATATTAACCATGATTTGACATATGTGAATTATACAGGAGGTGATTGGAAAACATGCTGAGGATATGGATATATGGAGAGCTTATGCCCGCCATGAACCTCCGAGTTCGATATTTCAAGTTTAAGTATTTGAATTCAACCGTTTCTTCAAGATTTCCCTTATTACGAAAATCATGTTAGTTAATCCTATTATTATTTGTTGAAACACTAATATTTTTAGAAATATTTAGACTGTTCTAGTGGTTAAATGGTTTTACAGAAATAAATAGCGTGATTTATTACATTGCACCATGCAAAAACCCAAAACTTCGAACTGGTTGAGAGGAGATGTAAACATCATAAGTGATCCAGTGTAAGAAATTTTTTTGGACAGACTTTGTCCTGGTGGACTAATAGTTACGTTCCTCATATCTGGTTCCAAGGTTAGTGGGATGAAACTAGGCCGAGGTCACTGGATTTTTAAGGGATAAAAATCAAGAATATATCTTCTTTCAGAAGGAAAGTAAAGTTGTTGCTTACGTAGCTTAAAATAATCTGTAGTTTTAAATAGGAGAATTCTCAGTAAAATTAGACGGCCCTTTCATGTTCAGATTTGAAATAGTCATCCAAGCTAATGGCCTGAGCTGATAAAGGTAAACAAAAAATATATATAAGTGATTTCTTTAGAGGCTTTAGGAGATTACGGTATTGGAATAGTAGGGATTAAGTTTGCCGCCTTTGTAGACAACTGACATGAGTCAACCGGGTTTTGATCCCTGCGTGATGACCGCCTTTACCCCAGAACCAGAACATACACATGATATTCATTTTAATTAATGGCTGAATCGAGTTCAGGTCGATGGTCCCTTCAGAAGATTTAGGTTAGTTTAAAATTCCTGCCAGTCCGGACTCGAACGCGCTACATTCCGGCTTTTAGCGTATAGCTTTAACTAACTCTACGGGAGAAGAAATCACAAAATTAGTTAATACGCCGAAAATGACAAAAATATAATACCGATATGATTAGATCGAGTCGGTTAATCGTTTCATTTTTGAGGTGGATGTGGTTCGATGTGGTAGGAATTATAGAACGTATCATCGAGCGGTTCAACACGGCAGGCTATCTCAATATTTTGGAGAACTTATTAGTTCCTTCCGCTTAGGAGCTTTATCCGGAAGGAATACTTGTGTTGCAACAGAGTAACCATTAGGGTCCACTTTGCTCTTCGGATTAAAAAAAAATAGTTTCGGGGGAGGCGTGATATTCTTGGATCATCCTCCGATGTTATCTGATATGAAGCCGATAGAGTAGGTGTGGTAGTGTGTGACAGCAACTTCACATTCCAAATGGGCAGGACCATACTATAGTTGGGACGAATTGTGGAATAGAGTTGTTGATTCATGGAAAGATATGACATTGGATTGAGAACTTTTCCAGAATCTCGTGGACTCTATGTCGCGACTAATGTGTACCGCGACAGACTCAGATGGAATGTGGACGAGTTAATAGCTCCACAGTTTATCTACTTTTTATGTTCCACCTTCAAATATGATATTTCATATTGGCTAAATCCAGCTTCATAATAGCCCTCAGATATAGGGCAGTAAACAATTCCATATAATGAAAGTTAAAAATTAAATTGTACCTGTCGGTAGGTGCCGTCGTCCTCAACTTTGTTATTATTGCCTCACTCTGATGGTTAACAGTTTGTATAAAAGCGGGTGCCGCTCGGCAATGCTTAACATGCGGTGTTGTCACGTTTTTCATAGCGCTATGGGCGTTTATTACACAAGGACAGAAGACATTGATTATTTATGTTATTATTTGGTACTGTTTAACTTTTAAAATTAAAATTAAAATTATATACGTATTTATTAATTAAATAATTTAATTCCAACATTATATAGCTTGTAGTTCTACATAAATTTTATTTCCATACAAAATAATGCTAAAAATATTATATTTATTATTTTATTATTTTTAATTATTATTATTATTAGTATTATTTTTAATTATTATTATTATTATTATTATAACTGTTCGGTCTGAAATATTTTCCCATGGCAGCCACATGTTGAAATCACCTATATATTAAACTAATATAATACGGAGATATTGTAGGCCTATTATTATTCCAGCTACATATCACAATAAATCACTTATAATTATGTCATTAATTACGGTACACAATTTTATAACTGGATCGAATGTTCCACACCGTTCCGAGTTTTAATTGAAACTGAGGGAAGAATAGCAATGTGGCAACATCGTCGTAGTCGCAGCAGTGGAGACCTTTGTATTTTAATAACATATAACAGCTGCGAGGAAACAAAGCGAGCCGCTTGTTAAGCATTATAGTGAGGCGATAATAATATATTGTATATAAAATTAACTGTGTATACTCCAACTGTTTGTAGCAGCAACTGACTAGTTTTTGACAATCTCGTATAATGGGTTTGACTGGGGTGCGTTTTCATTGAGAAGTGAGGTGTTGTTTGTTTCCTTTATAATTTCAAGGTCTTCAAATATATTTATCCTAGCTGGAATGTTTTCTCGGTGGATTATCGTGAGAGTGTTTTCAATTGTGTTCATTCGATGACCTGCGTTAATGAGATGTTTAGCATAGCTTGATTTATCACCCGCGTGTATGAAATCTTTTAGGTGTTCTTTATATCTTGTATTGACATTTCTGCTTGTCCTGCCAATATAAAATTTATTACAATCTTTACATGTTAGTTTGTAGACTCCCTTGTTGTTGAATTAACAAAGTTGAGGACGACGGCACCTACCGACAGGTACAATTTAATTTTTAACTTCCATCATATGACTTCACCTCAACGGAATTTGATATGAATTTTACTAGTATTAATTCCATATAACTAACAATGTTTTATTTTTAAAAAGGACAAACAAATTAGAAAAAAAAAACATTCGACCCCGGATCGAATCTTAGACCTCGTGTATGAGAAGCAAGACTTCTATCGCCCTGTCGCAGCGTCATTTAATGGGTGTATGCTTATTTTACTGAAAAATAACAGCTTAATATTATGGGTCCACCGCTGTGGTCTCGAGGTAGCGTGCTGCCTTGTCACGCAGCGGGCCCGGGTTCGATCCCCGGTCAGGGCAGTTTTTCTGGGTGAGGTTTTTATCGGAGATTTTCCTCACCTGTAAGACAAATGTCAGGAAAACTTTAAGGCCCAAACGGTCCCCGAAATCATATGGCCATCATCCTTATCATTATCATCCTTACCATTATCATTATCATCATCCTTCACCGGTGTGGAAAGCAACCGGAAGCTACCACACATACACAATTCCCTAGTAAAGCTGCAAGCGTAGCATGAAAATGCTATGATTGCAGTGAAGGACCTGCCTTCGGGCAGAATTACTATGGATGGAATATTATGGTAACGTGCCATATACAGTATAATACAATACGTACTCTTGTGAACCGTGCGATAAAACTACTGTACGTACTTTAACGATCAAGAATACACTACATTTTTTGTAGTGTAAATACTTTTATATCAATCCTTTTATTTCTTTAAACAGCTAAGCTATAGCGTGCTCCTGTATTGTTAAACAAAACTAAACAAGCAAACTAACTGCCTGTCTCCTTGAACCAGGCATGTTCTACTTCCTATGGACTTGGTTTACTTTTGTATTCGCGAATTCCACTCAGCAATTTAATATGACATTATATCAAGGAAGTCAGGATTTCTCCTTCGGAAATACAAATATTAAAATATTGTAATAGAAACACGAAGCACATTTGTTAGAACGTGCCATTTATTCGTCCTTGTGAACGGTCATTTAAACAAAACACACGCGATGTTTAAATTATGAGTTTTCTCTGCAATAAAATGCACTAGTCTCTCTGACTTTCAAGGAAATCCACATTCTCGTACGCGCTCCCTGCTCCACAAACATTTAACTCGTTTATCATTTTTGGCGTGTCATACCTCGCAAGAAATTAATTTATCTTGTACACTTATAGTCGGTCTCCTTTTGAAAAATTCTCGTAAATTATTTAATCATTTTCTGCTTGAAGAGCTAAACGCAAATATTGATGTATTTTATAGGCACTAAATACTTTACTTTCTAATAAATAGGTCTAATAGGGAGTTTTTGTCACCATCCTGTTAGAAGAACTTTAAGGAACGAGAAAGGGATTTTCATTCCATCTTTTCATGCGACGATTCAGTAAACGGTTCAATTTGGGTGATGATAAATAATATTGAAATGCTAATTTTAAGAATGTAACTGGTAGAAGAAATATTTCCTAAATTAAAAATCCGTAACGCAGGAAATGCGAATTCCTCAGTAAATCAAATTTATGCGTAGTCCGATTTTTGTGGTTTACGGAATATAGGCTATTACACTGGTCTACAAAAAATACTTTTTGTCTGCTACTGAGGAAATGCTGTTTTATACTGAAAGCGATGCGCTGATTCCAGATCTGTAATCAGATTTATCCTAGCACATCAGGTTTTTGAGTTATGGGACTTAAAAATAATCGGAAATCCTACTATTCAATTGTTATTTGTATAAATTGGTATAAATTGAGTTCATCTTATATATATATATATATATATATATATATATATATATATATATATAGTCAAATTATATAAGTTTATAATAATATATAAACTTACAAATAGTAGTATCAATAACACACAAACAGAATGGACCGAAATTAATAGGGGCGTAAGACAAGGATGTGGCCTCTCGCCCTTGCACTTTATCATATAGGCCTACATGAATAGAATACTCCAAGATTGGCGACAGATGAGACATGGTTCTATCCAAATTAATAGAAACCTAAAAATATACTTCTTGCTTTTTGCAGATGATTTGGTATTAATAGCTCCAATAGAAACAGATTTACAGTATTCTATACACAATTTTAATATAATTGCAAAAAGGTACAATATGGGAATCAATACAAAGAAAACTAAAGTAATGGCCTTTGTGGGAAATACCTATCAAAATTGTTTTGGATGATGGAATTTTAGAACGAGTAAATGAATTTAATTATTTGGGTGATAATTTAACATTTCAAGATGAAGCTGATATATCAAAGAAAATCACAAATTTCACAAAAACAACGTGGTTAATTAACAGTATAATGAAACCATCTTTAGTACAGAAGAACATAAGATTACGTCTTTATAAGGTTCTCGCAAGACCAGTATTAAGATATGGTAGTGAAGCATGGACAATACGAAGAAGAGATGAAAGCCGAATAACAGCAAATGAGATGCGATTTATGCGCCGTACAGCAGGCTATACAAAGTGGGACCATAAAAGAAATGAGGAAATTATGGAAGAGTTGGATGTATAACCCATTCTTCACCATATACAAAACTACCAAAACAAATGGAAAGCCCATCTTCAACGAATGCCGTCTCATAGAATTCCAAAAGTGGTGCTTCGTTACTGCTCCCAAGGCAAAAGATCGCTGGGACGACCAAAAAAGCGCTGGATGAAAAATTTCTCTTTGAGATCGTAACAGGCCACACGGCCTAATACTTGCATGGATGATGATAATTAGTAGTAAGCACCTAAACATCTATTAAAAATGCCTAGAGCCTTTGCTTTTCAGCTTATGTTGGAACGTAGTTGATCACTTGAGAAACCAGCAGAAATCACTCATCATAGTCGGGTCATATTGACCCTGGTACCCGAATTCCATCGTTGATATGTCCTGATGGAACCTCACATCATGTTCATCACCCACAGCCCAGATTTGTAGGAAAAAAGTCAAGATGAGAATGTAAAAAGTGTATATTTAAAGACATGCGACAACCCAGTTTTTGAAATGCTCTAAGCATATTATGCACTAGCTCAGCATAGTTTTCAGCTCGATAGTTTCCTAGAAACCTTGTTGCCACAAGTACAAATGAATCCCAAGCTTCGAGTTCAAGAGCATTTAGTTTTGTCCTGAACGTCATGTCACACATAAACTGTCGGATCCCTGATCCAATTAAAATTCCTGCCTTCAATTTTGCATTACCCTTCGTTCTCCCAAACTTCTCTTTCAGATACTTAAAACCTTTACCATCATTATTCAGAGCCCGCACTAGGTTCTTAATGAGACCCAGTTTAATATGAAGTGCTGGAATAAATATATTCTCTGCTTCAACAAGCGCCTTATGTTTCACATTGTTTTTTACTGTTTTCCTACAAATCTCGGGGCTGTATGATGAACGTGGTGAGAGTTTCCATCAGGACATATCAACGATGTAATCCGGGTACCAGGGTCAATATGACCCGAGTATGATGGGTGATTTCTGCTGGTTTCTACAGCGATCAACTACATTCCAACATAAGCGGAAAATCAAAGGTCTAAGCACTTTTAATAGATGTGTTGGTGCTTATTACTAATTGTAAGTTCATATATTCTTATAAATGTATTTAACGTAATATAATTTAACAATATATATTATATATATATATATATATATATATATATATATATATATATATATATGTGTGTGTGTGTGTAATGAAATTAAGGAATTAACCAATAATGAAACAAAGGAAAACTTATGTAAATACAAAAAAAAAGTAAACATTAAAAATGTAATTGTAATAAAATTGTAACGTGCCAGAGAAAAATGGACTTCAGATTTGTAATCAGCACGCTCGAATTGGCTAGATACACTTGTTTTTGCTCAGTAGCAATATCACTGTAGACCAGTGTTATTTATTTTGTTCAATTGGGAGAACTCAATTTCAGATGTCAGCTTTTTAAAAGTGTCGGACTGCAGTGAAAACAAAAAGTACATAACAATAAGTTATTATTTGGCCTAACTATTTAAATATTACTTTGTAAGTTGATACATATTTAAATATATATTTATTATTTTTTATTATTTTATTAAAACATTAAATAAATTAAATTATTGCCAATTTAAGGGTTAATTACATTCTATGGTATACATTGCGACGGTATACTTGGCGGTTGCTAAAGTCAATTTTTAATTTCTGGAGTCAGTAAATCCGCACTTCTAATTGTCGGATTTCGCTGATTTTTGGGGAATACCTTCCTCGGGTTATTTTAATAACATAAGCCTATAGTAAGTATCGTTGTGAAACATAACAAATTGCGACCATTAGAGCTATTTTTAAATTTTCTTTTGAGATGAACTCCTATATCTAATAATCTGATTTTGCTGGTTAAAGAACTCGACCTTACTTTTTAATTAATTGCTATATGCCAAGTTTGGTTTTGATGAAACAAAAATTGCAGCCTCTAGAGCGTCAACGGACACACACACACACACACACACAACCAGAATAGCATAATTCGTTCGAAAATCGCTTAAATTATGCAAGGAGAGTATATTATACATCAAAACAATCAACAAACGTGTAACGGAATAATAGTGGCGCATGGCACAAGCACATCTTCATGCTCAGAGCTTACACCATAAAATGTACACAACGGTACTGTAGTCAATGTTGACAACTAAAACCGTATACCAGTTAATTTGCATACCAGTACCGAGAATGATTCTATAGATAAAACGAAAATAAATTTCTCAGGACGTGAATTAAAAAGGAAATGGCGTTTTCTACCATATTACCACACATTGTTCCGAAAAAGTATTCTTCACATGATAATATAACAAACATTTTAAATATAACCATCTACAACATGGTAGTCTAATAGTATATGTTATTTATTTGCTTAGCTTGGCACAAAGACAATAATACAAGATGCTCTTAGTTCATGCGGGAGAATGGAGGGGTTGATAACACAATCTATTTAAAATTGCAGCAGATTGGTTAAATACAATTGCCGCTGATGGTCGTATTGACATAACTAGCTCGTCCGACCATCATATCTTCTTATATAGGCGAGGGCATAAACTTTCGGAGCACCAGTCTCGAATTCTCTCGTATATAAAATTCGAGATATGATTATTCCAGAATCGATGTATCTGGAAAATGATTTCTCTAGAAAGCAGTGTAGAGAAGTCGTTTGCTTGACTGCACACGGCGCAAATCAAACTCGTAGGTTTATAAGGATTCCTGCTGGTAATTTTGGCACCGAATCAACAATGCATCACAACATTTTTCTGTTTCTTCTCGATAAGAGAAGGCAGGGACGCCCAAAAACAATAAAAAGCTGGCTCTACAATAGCTGTTATGGTTTATTACTATAATAATAATAATAATAATAATAATAATAATAATCGAAATGGAAACAAAGCTGCAAAGGTATGGGGATCCCAATAGGCAATAGATTTTTGCTGACATTACAATTTGCCGATGATCAACTGGTTTTAGCGCAAGACAATTTTGATATGGAATTCATGATAAAAAGGTTGAAAAGCACATATGAATCATGGGGTCTCACAGTAAATTTACAAAAAACAGAATATCTGGCAATAAATAGCAATGAAAGAGAAAACTTAGTATTGGAAGATGGAATCCAAATAAAGCAAGTGAAACAAACTAAATATTTGGGAATGATTATGGATAACATCGAAGGTATAGGCAAAGAGAACATAAAACATAGAATTGAATTGAGTAGCAAAATAATATCATCATTAAATTCCATATGGTGGGATAAGCATATTTGGAAAGACACAAAAAAATATATTGGTAAAACATTGGTGGAATCTGTTGCAATGTACGGAAGTGAGGTATGGACAATCAATAAGTACTACAAGAATAGACTAATAGCTCTAGAAATGGATTATTTACGAAGAAGTGCCAGAAAGTCTAAATTAGAACGTGTCACAAATAAGGAAATTAGAAACAAAATGGAAGCAGAAGAAAGCATAATTGAAAGAATTGAGGAAAAGGAATTAAAGTGGTTAGGACATGTTTTAAGAATGGAAGATGAGCGATGGCCGAAGCAACTATATGAATGGCATCCTAACAGAAAGAAGAAAAGAGGAAGACCAAGGTTAACATGGAAGGAAAACATGAAGACAGTAATGCAAGCTAGAGGGCTAAGCATCGAAGATGCCCAAGACCGTAGGCTTTGGAGGTTTGGCACGGGAAGACGGCAGCAGCTGTAAAAACCCGAAGATAGATAGAGATAATAATAATAATAATATAATAATAATAATAATAATAATAATAATAATAATAATAATAAAAGTTACAGACTGTGCTGTATCATCGTTGCAGATAGAAATAATATTATACTTTCAGCAATTTCTATTATATCAGAATCCTGTATAGGGATTGGATAGAATGTGATCAAAGCCAAAGGTGAACTGCCGTGCGACCCGCGTGAGCAGGTGGTGAGCAGCTCTTCGACCCACTCAGAGTGGGCCCCGGGTTCCAAGACATACAGTCTATTTTCCCCGGCAAAATTTGGATATACTGGTAGAATTTAACTACCTATGTGCTATTGATATATATCTTATGTTATGATTATGAATCAGGTCTGTAAAATATAGTAAAAAGTATCGGGCTTGACTCCGTTATTATTATTATTTTGATTTTGTGTTCGAAAATGTGTTTTCCGTGATTTTATTTTAATAGATGAACAGCTGTGTTTTAGTAAGTAGCTAGTTTAAGCTATCTTGAGTATGGATTGATGATGGATGATGACCCATTCATCAACCGATATAATTAATGTATATATTGAATAATAAATTGTGTACCGGTACTGATAATAATGTTATTTTTAATTGTTAATACTCAACAATTTTTATTATATTATAATCCTGTATAGTCGACGGCTGTGGTCTCGAGGTAGCGTGCTGCCTTGTCACGCAGCGGCCCCGGGTTCGATCCCCGGTCGGGGCAGTTTTTCTGGGTGAGGTTTTTATCGGGGTTTTTTCCTCATCTGTAAGACAAATGTGAGGAAAACTTTAAGGCCCAAACGGTCCCCGAAATCATATGGCCATCATCATCATCCTTATCATCCCTCACCGGTGTGGAAAGCAATGGGAAGCTACCACACCTACAATTCCCTAGTAAAGCTGCAAGCATAGCATGAAAATGATATGATTGCAGTGAAGGGCCTGCCTTCGGACAGAATTACTATGGATGGATAATCCTGTATAGGGATCAGATAGACTGTGATGGAGGACCGTAGTACTAATTACACTGGTCAACATGATTTTTGTCTCATGAGTACCAATAGTTGTACTTAATGCTGCTTTTTATCGTGTTTTCAAATATGTATTCTGAATTGCTACATCACCCACAGTTCTTTTTATTTCAATTTCAATTAATGGATTTAAATAATTATTTTTTAATAAACGTTTTTTCGTCTATTTGTCCATTATAAAATGAAACCAAATCAGCTAACTCAAATGGTTTCAGCTATGGAAAAGAGATATCAAGGCAAATGGAATCCTAATATGCTGGCCGATTATTGTTGGACCATCAAGAGGGATGCTCCACAGGCGAAATATAGCAGAAAATCGTCATTTCTTACTTTCTAGGCGAGTCCGAATGTTCGAATATTGTGTAGTTATGAATGTAGAAAGAAATTATAAATGCCTGTCTCTCGGAAACCTTGAGTGATGGAGACAACCCGATATCATATTTGAATTCAGGAGAAAAAATACTATCAGAATCACATATTTTTCTTTCTGAGACAAAAAAAAAGTTTCTTTTTTGTTGCTCAGTGTTATTTAAATGTGCCGAACCGCAGTGAAAACAAAATCACGCGTAACTCTGTTATTACTGTAAATTATGCAATTCAACATAAATGTAAGTACTTTATATCCATTCGTTTTTATACTGTTTTATTAAAATAATAAATAAATTAAACCAAATTGCCTTATTGGATATACTTTGCCGATTTCTATACTTATGGCAGCCACTATAATGTTTGTTTACTCCATCCTACACTCCCCATTCGAAAACGAAACTCCTATCGGACATAGTATTCACTGTATATCCTATCGAAATGTGATGTTTTAGATATACAGAGTGAACATAAAGTCCCTATCCATTTTAGTGAAAACGCAAATATGCCTTGTGTTTGTTTTAGGTATTGAGAATTTTCACGATTGAAGGGAGGATTGCCGTGGTCCGACCCGTCATAGAGAACTCAAGTATGGTGCAGTGAGAGCTGATTTCACACGGCGATTTAGGAAACTTGGCCCCACAAATGCAACCATACGTCGGCTTGTTAAATTTAATCGCAGGGAGTGTTCAGGCAGACCATCTGTACCTGCCGACACAGTGCAACGGTTTCAGGAAGCCATTGAGCGAAGCCCTCGTGCATCAACTCGGCGACTCAGCCGTGAGATTAAGCTTCCACGATCCACTGTGTGGAAGATTTTACACTTTACGTTGCACAAACGTACGTATCGTGTTCAAGTTTTGCACAATCTTGAAACATTTCCAAGAAGATGGCTAGGCAGAGGATCACAACGCATGTGGGCACCACATTCTCCAGACTTAACCCCACTCGATTTCTTTATGTGGGACTACATCAAATCACTTGTGTATCGAACAAAGGTTCGAGAAACAGCGCATTAGAGACGCGGTTGATTCCGTTAAACCGGCTATGTTTGTGAACGTTTTCCAACATGCCTCACAACGTTGGCAGCTCTGCTTTGAAATTGAGGGGAGCCATGTTGAACTGAGATAATGTGCTGTGCAGCAGTGTATGTGGGTTCATTACGCCCATAAACAAATTTGACATAATCGGTCGTTTTCACTAAAATGGATAGGGACTTTATGTTCACCCTGTACTAAATGCTTCAACTATCAAGCGAAAAAGCAAGTTATCTCCACAATATATTCTTAAACTGTTCGATTATGCCATGAAAAAGAAAATGCATTGGGAAGTAGGACAATAAAAACTGGCTTGTGTGTTACATATTTTTGTAAGTTTCATATTAAAATACAGTAGTTGTGAGATAATAATAATAATAATAATAATAATAATAATTAATAATAATAATGATATAAATAATTGATCTCAAAATAAGAATAACATAATTCTTAGAAAATTACAAACATAATACAAACATTACATTAAGCACGTCAATAATATTATACTATCTCTGCAATTAAATTGGAACTATAGGCTTGTTTATTTCTGCGATTTTTTTCCCTGTTAAGAATAGCGATCGGAATTCCTCTAAAGCAGGCAGGATCGCTTTTACATTAGCGACGTGCTGCTAAATTCCTTACAGCGAAACAATGTGTGGTGAACAAGTAACGTTTGAGAACCCTTGTCCCCAGTATTTCGAGATCGTTAACTCAAGTTAAGGGGACACGCCGTAGCGTAGAGGTTAAGGCACTGCGCTACAAGCCGGAAGGTCGAGGGTTCGAGTCCCGGTGAGGTCACGATTTTTTAAAATTCTGAAGGCACTGTGGCCCTGGGGTCGACTCAACCTCTAACGGAAATGAGTAGCAGACGCTTGTTCTGGGGGTAAAGGCGGCCGTCACGTAGGGCTGACAACCCGGCTGACATCAAGTGCCGATGGTCCAGAAAAAGTGGGAGCCTTAACCTCCTACTACCCCAAGGGCCTCCTGAGGTCTATAGTGGGATCACTTTACTATCTGAAGTTAAAATACTGCTTAGGTTTGTCTGACAAAGTAATATGTTTTAGTCCTATTATGATGCAAGGTTGGGATCGCTCGGTTTTTAATATCCGAGATTCTGTAAAACACTTCACAAACGTGCGTTGTTACGTTTTTTTTTTTTTGCACGATGGTGTTTTCAAAATAATAAATATTTATTTGCGTTCATTATAAACACCTGACTTACGTTAACAGTGTGGGCAATGTTTATTAGTTGAAACTACAGGAAGCTGCGACACTAATCAGTTATAAAATGGCGGAATGTACGTATTTATTGTTTTATATTGTTTCAAATAAAGTTCAGTTCGTTTAAAATGCAGTGATTTGTTTCATATAAGAACTTAATATATATTAACAATACCTTTCGGATATTTTTTGCAGGCCTATATACATTGTATGTAGTATACATAGAGGACAGTAGTTTTAGTTCCCACACGCAGTTTGTAATATGCAATATTACAGTATAGTTATTTTATTACAGTAAAGTTATTTAGGTTGGCAACCCCGAAATGTAGGAAGTTGAACTTTCAATCATTGTTGTTAGTACGACAAAACGTACTCTCACGCAAAAAAAAAAAAAAAAAAAAAAAAAAAAAAAAAGTATTTTATAAGTTTAAAACGCATTGTAATTTTCAGTTACTTTTGAAAAAGTGAGATTAAAAATGTACGTCACGCAGAAACTGTGTAAACTATGCAAATTCCTCAGAAAATCGAATTTATGGCCCGATTTTGTTGATTTATGGAATATATTTTTCTTTTGCCAATTAAAACGCACGTATCCAGTTATATTGCGAGAAAAAAAATGGCGGTCTCTAGAAGGATAAGTAAATTACGGCTTTCAGATAAACTCTACTCGTAATGGTATGATTTTGCTGATTTTTTAAACATTTTTCTCGTTTTATTTAAATGGCATATAACGAGTTTCGTTGCGAAGAATCGAAAATTGCGGCTGCTATAGCGATTTTTAAAGTTCTCCTCAGATGAAACCCCACTTCAAGTGGTCCGATTTTGTTAATTAACAAAAATTGCGGCCGCTAGAGCGCAAGCTATATTTGAAGTGTGTCGAACCAAAAACACCATAACAGATTACATATCACCGTAGAGTAGATTTCATTTCATAAATTTAATAATATTAGTATTTAAATATATTTTAATTGTAATTTTTGTGTCCCGCGCCGTAGCCGAGTGGTTAAGGCAAGATTCCTTGGCCGCGGATTCGGGTCTCCATGGGGAAGACATTTTCCCGTGGAATTTCGGCCAGTATGGGACCGGTGCCCATCCAGCATCGTGAGGTATTTGGGTAGCTACAATAAGTAGCAGCTCCATGTTGATAAAACTAGCTCTAACGGCTGGGAGACCCGACATACTGACCACATATTACCCGTACACTGGGTGAATGATCGTCAACATCCTCTGTGATTAACACATGTGGACGTGAGGCTAGCAGCCGGATGGTAGGCCAAGGACCTTCTAGACCTTTCGTGCTATGGAGTTAGTATGTAATTTTTGTATGATTTTGTTATTCGATGCGGCTCCGGCGCAAGCGTTTAGACGCTCGCCTCTCACCGCTGGGGTCACGAGATCGAGTCTCGATCACTCCAAGTGGGTTTCGTTGTGGATGAAACGGAGATTGGGCAGGTTTTTCTCGGGTTTTTTTCCCGTTTTCCCCTGCCACAATTTCATTCCACCATTTCTCCATACTCATCTTATCCATTTCGTTTAATTTCGTTCATCTGCCCCTGTGATGGTGCGTCAGGCGTGGTTGGCCGGCACCCTTGTCATTCACAGACCAATATAAGGGACCTCATCTCATCCCTCGACCCGACCCTGAATTGGACACGAGTTGAGGATATTATTTATTTACTATTCGATGGTTGAGTAGAAGAGAAGTCATTATGGCTTTAACTCTGCCAACTTAAATAAAGCATTATTATTATTTTTATTATTATTATTATTATTATTATTATTATTATTATTTATCATCATCATCATCATCATCATCATCATAATCATCATCATCATCGCCATCGCCGCCATCATCTTCTTCTTCCTTGCAGGGAGTAGGCATCTTGCTTGTTCCGTCTTCACACTGTTAGAACCATCTCTTTCTCGGACGTCCCACATCACTTCTTCCTTGAGGTTGATAGTTATACGCTTGTGCTGGAATTCTTTCGTTGTTCATACGATCTAGTTGGACTCATCAATTGTCTTTATATTCATCTATTTTTTCATTTAAATTGTATATATCCAATTCGTCTCTTATATCTTCATTTCTTATCAGATACATTTTTGTGCAGCCTTTTATTCTACGAAGGAACCTCATTTCAGCCGATTGAATCTTCTATCTCTTCCCTCTATTATCCAAGACCCACAACCGAACATTAATACCGGCGGAGCCATTATAGGCCTATTATAAAACTTTTAAGTTTGTGTCTTTTCGAGTTTTATTGTGAAGAGTTCTATTTATTGTCCCACATACTGACTGAAATGTCTTCAATTTGGTTTTTCAGTCTCTGTCTCTTGCACCCAAGATAATCAAAATTAGATTCTTATTCCAATATTTTGTTTTCTATTATTATTTTGGAGCGTATAGGGTATTTTTCTCGATGGATCATTGCTTTCATTATTATTATTATTATTATTATTATTTTTATTATTATTTTATTATTATTGTTATTATTATTGTTATTATTATTGTTATTATTATTGTTATTATTATTATTATTATTATTATTATTATTATTATTATTATTATTATTATTATTATTATTATTATATGTCGGCCGCGGTGGACTAGTGGTTATGCTCCTTGCCTCTGGTCTCAAGGGTCGCGGATTCAAACCCGGCCGGGGTCGATGGATTTTTTAGGACGGAAAAATCCAAGGAGCAAGTCCTCCGGGAGGGACTTTAAGCCGTGGGTCCCGAGTCTGAAGATTTTCAGGCTCGTAAAAAATCCTTAAGCCTGAATGAAAATGCCTCTAAACAAAATTTACCGAATTTTCCCGTCCTAGTACTACCTTGGTTTCCTAGATGTCAGTATGAGGCGGAACGCTGACCACGTACCACTCAAAATGACATCTATACGAAAACAAGTGTAACTAAATTAGTATGGTTCAAATTCTTCCCTTTAGGGGGAGAGCGCCTAAATCTCTGTAAAGGGAAAACATAGGCTTACAAAAATTTATTATTATTATTATTATTATTATTATTGTTATTATTATTATTATTATTATTGTTATTATTATTATAAATAAGGTTACCGTGCTAGGGTCTTAAAACCCGAACCCATCTTCACTAATCTAATCTAATTTTGCTTGGCGGGTCACATTATCATTGCAGTTGGGAGGGGAGAAATGTTACTTGTAGGTATACCGACTTTCATAAAGTCTAGAGTAGACTAAGAATTGCTTCGCCATTTTGAGGAAGATTCGAGAGTGTTGAATCACTTGAGCGTGATAAAGGAATGTAGGCTTTTGTATAACATGAACACGATTACGGTGCATATTATGCAAGAAACAGTTACAACAGTGACAGATGATGGTCTATGCATTTCATATAACACAACGGTATATTCATCGCCATATTTATCAGATCTCGTACAGATATGAATGTTCAGTGTGCTAATTTTAACTAACACTGACAACGGGAACTGATATAATAACTATCTAACTGACTGACTGGCTCTATCAAACCCATAGGTTCATGACCCCGCGGGCATAAGCTAATGTTTTCCAATCATCCCCTGTATAATCTATTTCCCTCAAATCATGGTTAATATTATTCTCCCACCTTACCAACTGGGCGTTTTCCCTCTGGTTTTCCTACGAGAAGCTTCCATGTACCCCTTTCATTTCCCATCCGTGCCTCATGTCCTGCCCAACTGATATCAATCTATCTATAATGGCTTAGCTCATTGTTGAGCATAGCTTCTCCTTTGTAAGGAGTTACTAGACCAAGTTAATTTTTAGTTACCTTATTTGCTCATAGATGTCATGGATGGCATTCGGTCAACACACCGACCCAATGAGACTCTAAACAGGCAACTAAAACTTTGAGGTCGGTAATTGTTTCTTATAGGCCTCTTTAGGCTTAAGGTTATTTTCGAGACTGAACATTTTCAGACTTGAGGGGGGGGGAAACCCATCCATCCAATGGCTGATTGACTCAAATTCGAGCTTTGGCCTCTCTTAACTTCTGTCTCCAATCATTTCTATTTTGCGCAGCAAGCCTCCTGTTGCGACACTTAAGTAAGTTTGCAGCATCTTCCTTAATACCATCCTCCTATCATTTTTTCGGTTTTCCAACTCGTCTATTCCCCATAAAACTTTCTGTAAGCGCCATGTTTGGTGCTCGGTCTGTTGAGCCTTTGTACATGGCCAGCCCACTCCAACGGGGAAAATAATATCGATAAAAAACTGCATAGGACAACATGCCTAGAAGGCCCTTGGCGTACCTTCCGGCTGCTGGCCTCACATCCACATGTGTTTATCACAGAGGTGTACGATCATCTAGCCAGTGTAGGGGTGACATGTGGTTACATGTCGGTCCCCCAGCCGTTATAGCTGGTTTTCTCAACCTGGAGTCGCTACTTATTGTAGCTACCCAAATGCCTCATGATTCTGGGTGGGCACCGGTCCTATACTGACTGAAATTCCAAGAGAAAATTTCTTCTCCCACGGAGACTCAAACCAGCTCGCATTTTATCTTACGCTATATACATTTCTGTGCATATTAATAAGTCTACAATGTTCAGACGTAATTTTTACACTCTGCATGAATTTGTGTATTAATGTGGGAAAAATTTAACCAACTTGAATTTTGTAAAGCGATGGGCTTATCTGACTCGGGATCGAGCTTGCGCAACGGGCACTTTCTCTTCATTTGCGTTGTCAGCATATCTTCCTCATGCCGTTGGGCAAGAATACTGAATCCTTGACATTTATGCCACACTGCTACCCATGGGCCTTCATAACTTACTGATGGCCACATTTGCCTTTTTAACGGATTTATTGATTCATCAGGAAGTTAAAAGTATTTTTTAATATTAACGGTTTTTTGATTTGTTGTATTAGCCCTATTTTATATTATGCTTCAAATTTATTTACTTAGTCATTATTAGTAGTATCCTGCTGGAATTTGAAATTCCCAAAGCTAGTTAGACTTATTCGGATGTGCTTTAATGATACAAAAGTGATAGGCAAGGAGAGGCACTATCTCCTCTACTATTCAATTTTGCACTAGAACATGCCATCAAATCTCTAGAGACTATAGAATGTCTACAACTCAATGGTGTTAATAAGTTGATAGTTCATGCTGATGATGTAGTATTATTAGGCGATAGCGAGGAGACAATAATAACCTAAATGCACACTTAATTGAGTAACAGTAAGAAATTGGGACTGGAAGCAAACATCAATAAAACTAAATATATGGTCACACATAGAAATACATTACATAATGGAAATAGCCAGTTAATGACAAATGAGGGAAATTTTGAAGAAATGACTGAATTCAAATGCCTAGGAACAATAATTCTAAACAAGGATGAAGTGCAGAAAGAAATTGAACATAGGCTTAATTCTGAAAATACATGCTGTAAAGTATTATAGGTACTCTTGTCGTTCCAACTTCTGTAAAAAAATGTTAAACTGACAATATATAAAACTGTTATTCCCAGTTATATGGATGACAATCATTGACTCTTACTTTAAATGAGAAGAAAATATTACTTAGGCCTATAGGCTATTTGAGAATAAAGTTCGTAGGAAAAATTTTAGACCAAAGAGAGAAGAACAGTCAGGCGAATGGAGAATACTACATGATATTTATGGGAAAGCAGATATTATACCGTAAGAACCGTTAGTCTCATAAACTGCGATGGCAGGACATGTGACACTAAGGGGAAATGAAAGAGCGGCATGGAAACTCCTTGTAGAAAAACTAAAGGGGAAGCGCCCAGTAGGCAGGCCAATAATGAGGTGGGAGAATAATATTAACCATGTATTGAGGGAAGTAAATTATACAAGGAGTGTTTGGAAAAAATTAGCTTAGGATATGGATGTATGGAGAGCTTATGTTCGCGCGGCTATGAACCTACGGGTTCGATAGTGTCAGTGGCATACTGTCATTTGCGTTGTATAATTTATCACTCAATTGAGATGGGCTATAATGTGTTGCATCTAAAACGTACGCCAAACAAAATTCTTTGTTATGTAGTTATTCAAGTGTTTTCCAAAATTGTCTGTGTTTTTTGATATCGATTTTGTGTCCTTGGCAGTAGTATGGACATGTACAACGGATGTCTGATGAACAGTGACTTAAACGGGTGTTAGATTGAATTGTACCAGGCAGTAGAAAGAGGGGGAGAAGTAGAAGAACATGATTCCATGATGAAGAGGGGTATGGAAGAAGGACAATGGGAAGCAGGAACTGCTGTAAAGTGGAAAGCCTGCATCAAGTATTAAATAAGTGTCCTTGGCAAGAAGGCCTAGAAGGTTCTTTGACCTACCATCCAGTTGCTGGCATCATATCCACTTGTCATTTACAGAAGTGTACGATAATTTAGCCTATACAGGGGTGATATGTGGGCACCAATTCCAATTCTAATCCCCCATTCGTTATAGCTGTTTTTCCCGAATCTGAAGCCTCTATTTGTTGTATCTACCCGAATTCCTCATGATGCTGGGTGGGCACCGGTCTCATACTGTCCGAAATTCCATAAGAAAAATTCTATCCTCATGGAAACTCGAACCGCGCAAGCTCCATAACCAGTAGAAGCCTGCGTCAAAGCATCGTATTAATCTAGTCGGCTATGGCACGGAACCGATTTGACTTTTAAGTGTCGAAAAAAGTCTTAATTTAGCAGTTGCACAAATGTGTTTATTTTGTTCCTTATTGTCCATTCTCTCGCTGAAAACTGTGGCAAACCACCATTTAAATACCTTCCCATGGTATTATATAGAGTCTATGATTTATATTAAGTAGGTAACTATATATGAAAATATATAAAACTATTATTCTACCAGTTATATTATATGCATGCGAAACATGGACTCTTACTTTAAGGGAGGAAAGGAGATTACGAGTATTTGAGAATAAAGTTCTTAGGAACATTTTTGGACCAAAGAGAGATGAACAGACAGGTGAATGGAGAATACTGCATAACAATGAATTACATGGTCTTTATAGGAAACCAAATATAATGAGAAGAGTTAAGTCTCGTAGACTGCGATGGTCAGGATATGTGGCACGAATGGGTAATGAAATACGTGCATGAAGCTTCTTGTAGGAAAACTAGAGGGAAAACGCCCAGTTGGTAGACCAAGAATGAGGTGGGAGAATAACGTTACTTTTACTTTTTAGGTAACTATATCTGAAAATATATAAAACTATTATTCTACCAGTTATATTATATGCATGCGAAACATGAACTCTTACTTTAAGGGAGGAAAGGAGATTACGAGTATTTGAGAATAAAGTTCTGAGGAACATTTTTGGAACAAAGAGAGATGAACAGACAGGTGAATGGAGAAGACTGCATAACAATGAATTACATGGTCTTTATAGGAAGCCAAATATAATGAGAAGAGTTAAGTCTCGTAGACTGCGATGGGCAGGACATGTGGCACGAATGGGGAATGAAATACGTGCATGAAGCTTCTTGTAGGAAAACTAGAGGGAAAACGCCCAGTTGGTAGACCAAGAATGAGGTGGGAGAATAACGTTAACTATGATTTGAGGGAAGTAGATTATACAGGGAATGATTGGAAAACATTAGCTCAAGATAGGGATGTATAGAGAGCTTATGCCCACGCGGCCGTGAACCTACGGGTTCGATAGTGACAGTGAGTTAGTTAGGTAGCTATATCGCTGGTATTAAGTCCGGAAATGGAAATTCATGTCAGCTCAGACTCATACACCCATCCTGAGCTAATACTTTTCCAATGTTTCCTGAATAATTCGCCTCCGTAAAATTATTATTGTTAATATTATCCATCTATCCATAGTAATTCTGCCCGAAGGCAGGTCCTTCACTGCAATCATAGCATTTTCATGCTATGCTTGCAGCTTTACTAGGGAATTGCAGGTGTGGTATCTTCCCGTTGCTTTCCACACCGGTGAAGGATGATGATAATGATGATGATAATGGTAAGGATGATGATGATAGCCATATGATTTCGGGGACCATTTAAGCCTTAAAGTTTTCCTAACATTTGTCTTACAGGTGAGGAAAAACCCCGATAAAAACCTCACCCAGAAAATCTGCCCCGACAGGGAATCGAACCCGATCCCGCTGCGTGACAAGGCAGCACGCTATCTCGAGACCACAGCAGTGGACTGTTAATATTATAATACCTCATTTTTGGCAAATTTATTGAGCGTTTTCCTTCTAGTTTTCCTAAATAAAGTATCATTATTTCGTTGTCCACTCGTGCCACGTGTCTTGCCCATCGCATCCACGATACTTAACTGTTCTTATTACATCTCATTTCCAATGATTGTCATATAGCTTAACGTTACGTAGCTTTTTCTATTCGCCTGTTTGTCTCTCTTTTATCCAAAAACTTTACTAACCACTTTGTTCACGTATACTAGTATTTTTTCTCCCTTTTAAAAAAATGAGAGACATCCACTTAGACTTAACATTTTTTTAGAGAAGTTGATAACATTAATAATGTATTCTGAAATTTAGTATTTGTCTGTAAATTACAAGAATTTGTGTTGTGATTTCATTTTATTGCGGGCACGGTGTATGATTGGATAGATACGGTGTAGTTCATTATTAAGATTATTTATTTGAGTTTGGAACGTGGAAGTCTATTTCTGCCGGATATTCCTGGCGTGGAGAGTTCATGGTTGTGTCCTTCTGCAATAATTAACAAGTACTTTCTCTAACGGTTCTGACACTGTCCGAAATCAATTCAGGTTCGTACTTCACATTTTTCGTAAGTTTTATACGCTTCAATTCTATTGTCTGTCCAAAATAAGACCAATTCTTAAAATAAACAGATTAGTATTACAGCTCTTACTCACTGATACCATGGAACCTGTAGGTTCATGGCCGTGGGGACATAAGCTGTCCATACATCCTTATCCTGAGTTAATGTTTTCAATTTACCTCCCTCAAATCAAGGTTAATGTTACTCTTCCACCTCATTCTTGGCCTACCTACTGGGCGCTTTCCTTCTGGTTTTGCTATGAGTTCCAATGCCCCCCTTTCATGCCTCATTCGTACCAAATGTCCTGCCCATCTTTTTACACCTGGGTTCCCATAAATATCATTAACTCATTCTCATGTAGTCTATATAATACCCTATAGGCTAATTCTTAGAGTGGAAACGTATATTGACTAAGATTAATTGATATTGAATTTAAAAAATATATATAGTAATATGACCTCCTTTGTTGTCTCGCGGTAACGTCATTTCCTCGGATGAGCGGGCCCGGGTTCGGTCTCTGGTAAGGAAAATTCTCCTATATGTGTTTTTCGGGATGTTTCTTCACCTGTAAGACAAATGTCGGGATATTTTAAGACCCAAAGGAAGAGTCGTTGAACACTATCTGTTCATTATATGTACCCTATAACATTCACCTTATTTCATATGAATATATGAGTGAATGGTGCGTGCCTTGTCTTAAATATTCGTTATTTCGAATATGACCCTGACATTGAGCTGATAACTCATCCGGGGGGGGGGCGGTCCTCCAAATTCTTGTGTGGTCAAAAAGAATGTGTGTGATCAGAGTTTAATTCTTGTCTTGTATGTCCCTTTAAAGCCATTGGGCTTGTAAATGTACCTACAAAAGGAGGGATTAAATTTAGGAAAATACGAAAAGAAAGTACCTTACATAATATTGTTTATAATAAAAAAATAAACCTTCATGTTATGTGTTTATAGTTCTTTAATGACTACTCAACAATTTTATTGAAAGGCTGTAAATACTAATTATATTTTTCTTTTTTGTGTTTCAGGTAAGATACAGTGTGTCTTAACTTTTCTCTTGTTTGCAGTAGTATGGTAAGTGCTTAGTTCAAGGATCTTTTAACGTAGTTAATATTTTATGCGAGAGGAATTCTGTTGTCAAAATTATATTACCTTTATTACCGGTACGTATAAATAATCAAATACAGTTTTTGAGCACATGATCTTTATAGGACACTTTTTTTTCTAATGCTACCAGGTTGTCTTTTATGACATTTCTGGGTTTTTCTCCTAACATTGGCAGAATTGTTATAAATTTCTTAGGTTGGGACACCTGGAAGGTCGAGTTATGTTACCCCGATGATATGATGGGTGATAAATGATAATGAAACGCCAGGAGAGTTCTTAACCTATACTTAACCTAAATTCCAGACCGTAGGCAACCACAGGAATAATTCTGTTTAAAGAAAAATTCCTATGGTTTGACCGGGAATCGAACCCGGGACCTTGTGAACAGTAGTCAGGAACGCTGAAAACTAGTCCATGAGGCTGGTCTGGAAACTAAATATATATAAGAAGAACAGTTAAGTACCAATGATACGAGGGAAACAATATACAGGAGATGATTTGAAAACATTAGCTCAGGATAGGGATATATGGAGAGCTTATGGAATCTATGGGTTCGATAATACCAGTTAGTTAGTTATAGATATTAATAGGGCAGGTGATATTCCACATCGTTTTCTGATTCCTTTGTTAGTCGGCATAGGTTTTGAAATTTTATTAATTCAGTTCAACACTTGCGCTTTCCTTTGTGTCCGCTAGATGGCAGGACGAACGTTTAACGTAAATGATTTATCCAAATCGAAGTAATTTGTGTAAATGGTAATTATTTTCAGAGGAATTATTGTAAATTGAACAGAAAATACGATTTTGGGGATTTCAAGTTTAAGTACTTTCAGTACTTTTACTGAAATTAATTAATTAAAAATATTATTCGTTGGTAACTGGTGACTGAGTTTGAGGAAGAGTTTACTTATGCTGATGGCGAATGCCTTCTCTCCGTTTTCGCGCAGTGGCAATATCGTAACCAATGAGGTTATACCGAGGTGCGATTATTGCTAATTGAAAACTTTAACCAATACCCCGCCAAGAGCACGTGAAATTTCGTGCGCTTAGGCAATTTTTGCAAGCTCTCACGGGAGCATTTTATAAAATGTGACTACTTACAAAATTCAATGCTTTTATTATTAATAATTCTCACTGAAGAATGAATGTTCGAAAAAAAAATATTCGCTCAGACTGGGGTTTTAATTCAGGACCTTTGGCCAAATGATGAGAAATGTTAAATTAATTATCAAATCATCGAAAGAAGTCTTACTGGCTTTATAAAGTAGTGTTTGAATTCCCAATAAATGTCTTCTTAAGTAAGAAGCTGCCATTTGCGTGATCGAGTGAGTGCTCGTAGAATTCGGCGCTCGGGAATTAACAATGTATAAGAGGAAAATTTGCGGTTAGATTAGAGTTTCTCAGGTAGCTCAGAGGTAGAGCATTGGCCATAGAAAGTCAAAGGTCTTGGGTTCAAACCCCAGTCTGAGCGTTTATTTTTTTCTCTTCAAATATACTTGTAAATTATTTAAAGTTCTCTCTTACATTCGTTCTCACTAAAAATGGATTACCGGTACTTCATTCGGCGAAGTTGTAGTTCTTTACTTTACGAAATAAGCCTCAAGATATATCATTATAATTCTTTAAATCTCGTTCGTTCTCCAGTCGCTCGCGATTTTTTATATAAACTACTCGAGAGTAATATTTTTATTACACGAGCCCAAACTGTTTTTTTTTTCTGCTCGAAAGCTCTTTATTCATTATTGTCAGAGACTGGAACTTTGGCAGAATGCCTTGTTAAATGTGTTAAATTTATCTCCAATTTGAAAGTGAATCTGTACGATTCATACCTTTGTTATTAAAACGCCAATGTTTTATATTGCCTTTTCTGCCTTTTTAATATAATTGCCTAACGTACGAAATAAATGTTGTTTTGTCTTTATTTGAATTTATATATTTATTTATCAATTTATTATTAAAAATTGCCTCAGGTCTATTTTAATTTATTTGTATAACCACTACAATGAAAGTGACTTCACCGAATGTATATTATTGTCGTTCAGTCAGTTCATATTCTCCTTGCAACAATGAATACTGCCGAAAAAAGTATAATTAACAGTATGCATTTTAATTATCTGTTGTGTTTATTTGAAAAGGCAACACTGAGTACGGGTCTAACTTTAATTTTCTTTCAGTTTTCATTGCGACGTTGTTGTAGCTAGCAGCAAGATGCCGAAATACAGTGTTCCTTTACGCAGTAAGTTGCGTACTTTTGGTTCCGACGTATTTTGTACTGACGGTAAAGCACTTACATGAAAAGTATGTGAGCAGTCAGTGAACTACGCAAAGACATATTTCATATCGCAACATGTCAGTAAAACCAAACACAAAAATGCACTTTCCAAGGCTACTGGGAAGAAGATTTCTTTGCTTCCAACAGTAATCAACACTTTTAAAATTCGTATTAAAGCACATTTGAGGTTATGTAATAAGATGTTAAATATAAAATTGTTACCTGATAAGTCAGTAGTCCTCAACTAAATTATTAAATAGTTCCAATATGGAGGCCTTTCAAAATTACTGTTTCATCTTCTGCATTTTAACCTACTCAATGGAAATATATCCACTGACATAAACCCGTTGTAAAACCTATACAACATCAATACCAATTAAAATGCAGAAGATGTAACAGTGCTTTTGAAAGTCCTCCATATTGGAACTATTTAATAATTTAGTTGAGAACGACCGACTTACCAGGTACCAATTTTATATTTAACATCCAACAGTAATTGCAACATCGAGTCGAAAACCTCAATTTGCATTCGACTTATGTAAAGCTTTTCTTGGTGCTGGAATCCATTTGTGGAAATTACAGAATCCTATATTTAGACAGTTTTTGGGAAAGTATACGATGATCTGGATTTCTATCGACGAGTCAAAACGACATGTCGTTTCATTGCCAATGTCATTGTTGGGCGATTAGATTCTTCAGAAGATGAATCAATGAAACCATTCCTGCTCACAACAGAGTGTCTGGAGAAAGTTAACAATTCAACTATCGCTCAGTTATTCGCCGATTCATTAAATTTACTGTGGCCTGAAAAAATGCAATATGACGTGTTACTTTTTCATCAGTGACGCTGCACCATATATAAAAAAAGGCTGGAATAACTTTAAAATTGCTATTTCCAAACATGCTTCACGTGATCTGCGTAGTACACGGCTTTCACAGGGTGTCAGAAGAAATACGATGCTTGTTTCCGGATGTCGATAAATTGATTTTCCAGTATTAAGAAGATCTTCGTGCAAGTCCCATCAAGAATTCTGACATTTCAATACATTGCACCAGATATGCCTCTGCCCCCCCCCAACCTATCATAACGAGATGGGGGCCTTGGACTCAGCAGCACTTTACTACACTTCAAATTTCCTAAGTATAACTGAGGTGGTGAACGCTCTGGAGGATGAAGCATCTTCAATTGTAGCAGCCAAGAAACTTCTCAGTTCTTCCGAAGTGAAAAATGAATTAACTTTCATTGCGGCCGAGTTTGTTTCCTGCCACAAGTGATCTGCCAGCTTCAAGAAAAAGGACAGCCTTTGACGAAGTCAATGAAAATTGTGATTGATGCAGTGCAAAGACTGGACAGTGTACAATGGAAATGGGGTTCATTAGTTAGGGAAAAGTATAGAAAAGTGTTTTCGAAAAATTGTGATCTTGATAAACTTAGAAACATTAAAAAAATTCTACAAGGTGACAATTCTATTGCAGTTGAAATGGATCCTGCGATGATATGTTTTAGATTTGCTCCAGTAACCTCTGTCGATGTTGAAAGGTAATTTTCTCGTATGAAAAATGTGTTATCTGACAGGAGACTCAACATGACTCCAGAGAACGTAAAAAAACATTTGGTTGTCATGTGCAACGAATAAGGCATTGCATACATAGGCCTTTAAAAAAATCATTTTTTTGTGTGTCAAGCATTTAGTTAAAAATTTAAAGTTCTCTAAAAATATATGACGATCGAGTTATTGAATAGTGTAGTCTAGTAAATAAACGCGTGTAGTGCAAGTTTTTTTCAAATTGCCTATTTAGCTATTTATGATGCCTTTTTTTTGCCTGCTATTTTAGCTATTTATGACGTCTTTTTGCCTGCCTATTTTAATGATTCATAATGCCTAAACTTCCGGTCTCTGATTATTATCCTTTTCTGATTCCTTTGTTAGTCGGTATAGGTTTTGAAATTTGATTAATTCAGTTCTACACTTACGCTTTCCTTTGTGTCCGCTAGATGGCAGGACGAACGTTTAACATAAATTATTTATCCAAATCGAAATTCTTGTCTAAATGGTAATTATTTTCAGAGGAATTACTGTAAATTGGACAGAAAATACGATTTTGAGGATTTCAAGTTTAAGTACTCTCAGTACTTTTACTGAAATTCATTTATTTAAAATATTATTCGTCGGTAACTGGTGACTGAGTTTGAGGAAAAGTTTACTTATGCTGATGGCGAATTTCTTTTCCTTCTCTTCGCGCAGTGGCAATATCGTAACCAATGAGGTTAAACCGAGGTGCGATTATTGCTAGTTGAAAACTTTAACCAATACCCCGCCAAGAGCACGTGAAATACCGTGCGCTTAGGCAATTTTTGCAAGCTCTTACGGGAGCAATTTATATAACTATTTGTAAATTATTTTTAGTTGTTTAGTACATTTGTTCTCATTTCTCAGCCTCATAGGCTAGTGGTTAGCGTTCCTGACTACATTTCATGAGGTCCTGGGTTCAATTCCCGTTAAAGCCATAGGGATTTTTCCCTAAAGGGAATTGGTTGCCCATGGTCTGAAATTTAGGTTAAGAAATCTCCTGGCCCTTCATTATCATTTATCACATAATCGGGGTAACGTAACACCGTCTTCCAGGTGCCAACATAAGAAATGGATTACAATGCTAGGAAAAAGAGCCAGAAATGTCATAAAATACAACTTGGTGGCATTAGACAAAAAAAAAAGATTAATGGTACTTCATTCGCGAAGTGTTCTTTACTTTAGGAGAAAAGGGCCTGTTTCACGAACATAGGTAAACTTTGTAGTTACGACGATTAATATAACCGGGTAAAAAATAACGATACGTGTTTTGCGTTTCACCACACCACATGTGACCGACGTAAACAAACTGCTAGATTGCCGCGAAAAGAATTTTGAAGCGTATATTCTTCATACCTCATTATCAAGCGGAACAAATTTGAAGAAGGAAAAATAAATGCTATTGGTTATTACTTACGGCATTACCATAGAAACCGAAGTAAACAAATTGAACCAAAACAAAAACGTTCCATAGATCACGTTGTACATAGTGCCAGAAATAAAGAATATGCCGAATGGAAGATTTTCGAAACAATAATAAAATTAATATACAAACATTGAAATTATAGGCAATACAAATTACCCATAAAACATTTAGAACGGCGAGAATATATAATTTTTATTGTTTTAAATCAACCCAATGATTGATTTAAAAACCCATATTTCTCATTCGTATACGAAAAAGTGCTATTATCATTATTGTTGTTGGAATGCTATAGTTTTCGTGGAACAATCCATTTTAATGGTGTAAGAAGAGTAATTAATTTCGTTTGGACCAGTTATTACAGTGTTTAAAAAGTATCTGATCCATCTCCTGACAACGTTGCTGCTATCAACTCTCATTCTTGGAAGAATAATTTAATAATATGCAAAATAATGATAATAATGCAAGCCATGTTATATATAAGCTAATCTGGAGCCATCAAGCAAAAAATCTGATTACTGATGATGGGTCCTTCAAAAAATCCAATACATAGAATTGCTAGATTACAAACTCTTGTGCTTGACATGATTGTTCTGGTGTAAACACAATGCAAGTAAGTCCTGTCTGTGGATGCACTTGTGATAGAACAGATCAGTTTAATTTGTAAAACTTGGAGTAGATCTTGGGAAGCCCAAATTTTTGGTTGGTCCTAGACCATTTAGCTATTTACAAGAACAGTGAGAGTTTTATTTTTTGTCTTACATATATTCATTATTTTCATTGCTGCACTTTGGAACACTCCAACCCAGTCATAAGGGATTTCACTTAAAAATGTGTTGACTTTATCAGACCCATATCCTTGTCACATTCTAGGTATGTATGTCCACTTATTGGGAATGTGACAAGAAGTGACTGCAAATATTTCTTCTCATGAACAATGTAGTGTAAATATCTAAATAGGGTGTAATTTTTATTTGCCCGTTTGCAGAGTCACAGAATATATTTAAATGCTGGATTTGTGGATTAAGAATGCTTATAATATACTGAATAAGAAATGAAGTTTCCTCATTGGCTCCTTTCCTACCATAAGTATCAGGATAAATATAGAAAATGGCCTTGTTATCAGACAACTTGTGAATGTTGAAAGAAAAGGAGCTAAATTGTTGATTGTAATATACAATGTTTGAAGAAGGGAGATTTTTCTGAAAATCCATGGAAATAAACTTAGTACTTCTCTTCCTTGCTTCCCTCTGACCGTTATAAGTAATCTCAGTTTTTGCTATGTGAACCTTATTTTCAGTTTCAAGTAACATGACCTTTTTCTCTATCTCCAGCCTCGTCTCTTCATTTGCAGTGGTATTTAACTGGTACAGGAGTGACTTCTTGTTAGCAGTAAATTCATCACAGGTACTACAGGAATCATTTCTGGGGTACCTGATGGAAATGTTGAATTGTGTTATGTAAATGGTTTAATATGTTTCATAAGATATAAAGTTTTTATAATAATTTTCATTATACATGTTTTACAGTTCCCCAGGTAAATAAAACTTTTGTTTTCTTTATGCTATAATTGCTTTCAGGACACTTAAATTATATGTTTCATAACCAGCTTTGGATAATTTGTTGTACCTGGTGTGTTTGCCTCACATATCCTTGCCTATCTCTGCATTAGTATTTATAGATCTTCGGATATTTTCAATTCTCTTTTTCTTGAAATGCCGTTTAAAATAAAAACCTGAAAACGTTTTCACATATTTATTTATTTCATTTATATAATTTTCATCTGAAATTCTTACCTTGTACTTGAAACTTTTACTACCAAAGAGAGCATCATTTTCATTTATTTTTTGGCCTCTTCTGTTTAATATTGTGGGATGTAATGAGACCAAACGTATATAAAGTTAGTGCCTCTAACACTGTAAACTTTTTGAATTTATTGATTAATTGATTTTGCTGATTTACATCAATATGTTTGAAATATTTTAACCTTCAATTACAGAAGTCTCCAGTTTCATGAGTCTGTCCTCTCAACTTTTTGTTAGTGTCTTCCATCCTACCAAAACTCTTCCTCTTCTTACTGATTTCATAAGGTACACTGTTCTTGATCACACTTGTTCACTTTGAAAGTATGTGATTCTAGTTTTCACTTTTCTCGCACAATATTATTAGTAAAGCAACATATGAAGTGCTACAATGAAAAAAGTAGCCTATAGAATAAATGCAATTCTATTACTCAGTACACCTGCACTTTAACAGATAGAATAAAATGACTTCCTCCCTTTTCCCTGTTTGCTATAGACTTACCATCCTCTTCCTCTGTGGAGGAATTTTCACTGTCTAATATCTGAGTGACTAGCCTTACTTTTGCTCCATACTTTAGCCCACATAAAATACACTGTTCAAGCTATATGAATGTGCCCTTAACTGACTTTTTTTGACTTAACTCTCTTCTCCCCTGTGGTCTTCAATTCCATCACTGCATTTCCTCAAGGAAAGGTAGCTTCCAATGGAATATACATGAATGTATTTGAAAATGAGTTGAAAACACTAGTGGGTAACATATAGAAGTAATTTGTAAATGCCAATGCAATCAGAAAGAGGATAAAAAATGATTGTAAGTAGTGACCATATTCTAAATATTTATTAATTCATGTCGGTATACAATCAATAAAGTGACATAGAAGTAGAATTTTATCACTGTGATATTCATCATATATTTAAAGTACTCAATTTTTTTAAATATAACATTCATACAACTGAACTTTTATTAGCATTTTATTGAACATGTTATAACACAGTGAATCAATATTGCAATTCTGGTAAAAAAATACTAAATAGAGCAATGAAACTTTTTGTTTATCATCCTGATATACATAAATGTCTCAAAACATTATTTTGAAATTATATTTTATTTAATATTTTCCAAAATTATACAATCACTCTATTAATTACTGCTTCATGTATCTTATTGTTTCTATTAGTTATAAGAAACTGCAAAACAATAAGACTGAAGAACATGTTTATAATTTGCTTCTTTTTAATTTCACACTGCGTAACATTTCAGAGAGCAGTTGTACTAAGTGATTCAACATCAGATATATAAGCTATAACAACATATAACTCTCCAATCTCCAGAAAAGTGTTGGAAATAAAAAAGATCATAAGATTATTGACCAAACAAAATAAAATTATCCAGCTCCAATGGATACCCTCTCATTGCGGGGTACATGGAAATGAAATGGCGTATCTTTTAGCAAAATAGGGTACCAAAATTTTACAGAAAACAAATCAATCCCTGCCCTACCATTCTGCAAAAATTATAATTAAAAGAAACTTCCAGAAAGAACTGATGGAGCACTTCAAATCACAAAGTAATGAGAAACCATGGGCAGCTATCTCGCAGAATAAAAACTTAATACCTGAACAACCAAGACATGAAGCAGTAGCAACATTCAGACTGTTAACAGGCCATGACTACCTGGCTGCACACCTCCATAAAATTGGAATCTTCAACTCTCCAAATTGTATCCTGTGCCAAGACAATAACACTACAATGAACAAAGATCATCTTGCTAGCTGTGAGGCTCTGAAGATGTCACCTACAAGAACTCTGGCAGGACTCTATTGGGAAGCAAGAAAGCAAATGGAACACATCCAAGCTAATGGGCATTAGACTACTACTACTACATTTTGCAGCATCTCTCAAATGTTCACTTTAACTATTTATATCGAGACAGGCAATCAGTTCTAGTAAAATTTGTAAAATTGTACTGCATATTTTAAAGGTACTCGCCATTACTTTGAATAGTTCATATTAGTTGTATATTATGATCATAAGGTAATTAAGAAATTATATGTAAAATAACAACAAATCATATACAAACCTATTTTTTTAATTATTACAATATCAACATTGATTAAAATATTATAGAACAAAAATACAATTAACAATTTACTCTACTGTGGGATTTGATAAGCCTTCACTTTACAACATTGTTGCCTCAAATAATGCAACTAAATTGAGATTAAGAACGTCCTGAAGTACTTGCTCACCTGCATATCTTAAAATATAGTGCAAAACATCAGTAGCCCCATGATGTGAAATTTATTAATTGGTTTTAAATTCATTTCTATACCACTTCTTAAAACTGAAGAGTTTCTCAGTAACTTTCGACATTCTGATTTAAGATTCATTGTACATGTTGTCTGCAAGTGTGTACGAAGAAGGCAGAAATACATTCACATGGACATCTGTAACAACTATATATCATCTTGAAATCTATCTCTCCAAACCCAATTATGAAAAAATAATTTATAGAGAAATTATAACAAAGTTATAAGACCAATCAATGTTATAATAACCTAACCAAGATATGACCTAACTAATAACATTATGATTTTACAAAAGGAGAAATATAAGTTAGAGTGAGTTATTTCTTAAGCTTTTGTAAGTTTAAGACTGATGTGTATAAATATATATAACTGTTAGATTGCTAATAGTTGCAAATGTTGTAAGTTTGCCATAAATTGTTCTTCATAATTACTCAGTTATTAAATATATTGCTGTCATTGCTGCTTCCAGGCCAAGCCTAGCAACAATGCCACAAAATTTCATATTTGATTAATGAATAGCATTTCAAGTTTCTTGAACTATTCTGCAACACCATCACCAGATCTTTATTCTTTGTTTGTGTAATCCATTGAACTTCCTCTGTCTTTGGGGATGTAGCTTGAGGTAAAGAACTTGCAATTGCACAACTGACTCGGTAGACAATCTTAGAACTGTTGATCTGCTGACTCTTGAATAATCAACAATATTCATCTAATAATTGTCAGTTGCAGAATACTCCAAAGCCAGGAGCAGCTGATTTATTGGAAATACAGCTTGATTTCTGAAAAAAAAGAAGAAAAAGCAATATGTAATAAACTTATTGTACTATACAGATCAACAACTTACATAATGTACACATATAGCATTACAAGTGAATTATTCATAACTAGCTGAAGTTATTTCATCAATAATTAAAATTATAGATTGCTCAATGAACATAGAATACAACTGATGTATAATACACAAGGATTACTGCATGCTTAGTAATAACTTTTATGGCCTATCATTTCTTACAATTTTGCAACTTCTATGTGCCATAGATCTGCATGTGCTGATATTATATCAAATGTTATCATTGATCTGCAATTACTTCATGAATTATTTTTGTGCTATTGGTGTATAGTTTACAGTATTAAGCTCTTTATTCATTATTATCCTTTTCTGATTCCTTTGTTAGTCGGCATAGGTTTTGAAATTTTATTAATTCAGTTCAACACTTGCGCTTTCCTTTGTTCCCGCTAGATGGCAGGACGAACGTTTAACGTAAATAATTTATCCAAATCGAAATTACCTGTCTAAATGGTAATTATTTTAAGCGGAATTACTGTAAATTGAACAGAAAATACGATTTTGGAGGATTTCAAGTTTAAGTACTCTCAGTATTTTACTGAAATTCATTTATTTAAAATATTATTCGTCGGTAACTGGTGACTAAGTTTGAGGAAAAGTTTACTTATGCTGATGGCGAATTTTTCGTCTTTATCTTCGCGCAGTGGCAATATCGTAACCAATGAGGTTAAACCGAGGTGCGATTATTGCTAGTTGAAAACTTTAACCAATACCCCGCCAAGAGCACGTGAAATACCGTGCGCTTAGGCAATTTTTGCAAGCTCTTACGGGAGCAATTTATATAAATGGATTGCGTACGAATGTGCAAAGGTGGTAACACAGCACAGCACTTACTAACACTTTGTCTTGCGTGCTCACTAATTGTTTTTGTTCTTTGTTTACATATTTCGATGTGATATCTTTCGCATTTGTGTTAACTTCACATATGCATGGCGTCTTCGGTGTGATAGAGTTTTATCTTTACACATTAGGTGGTGGAATCCATGCACGCTTAATCTTGTGATGACGTGTCGTATCTGGAAATTTGTTTCTGTCCAGTTCCTGTCTATCATCGCTCCGGTGCTGAAGAATTCCGGCCATACTTCCTCTCACAGGAACAATTTATAAAATATGATTTTGGTTGCTAATAAATTCTTGTAAAGTCATCTTATACGATTAGTCTTCACTGATCGGTTTACATATAGCGTTTGATAATACCATTCGAGAGGTTCTGATTTTAAATATTCGAGCTGACTATCCTGAGGTATTCATGGGTTTTCTCAATCACAAAGACTAATTCATTTTTTATTACGTATAAATAATCAAATACATTTTTTGAGCACATTATCTTTATTTCAAACCATATATAATGACGGTTAAGTACCAAGGATTGCAATGATCAGGACATGTAGCACGAATGAGGAATGAAAGAGGGGCATGTAGAAAAATCAGGGGAAAAACGCCCAATTGGTAGACCAAGAATGAGATTGGAGAATAACATTTACCATGATTTGAGGGAAATAGAATATACAGGGGATGATTTGAAAACATTAGCTCAGGATAGGGATATATGGATGGCTTATGTCCGCGTGGTATAGAACCTATGGGTTCGATAGTACCAGTGAGATATAGCTATTACTAGGGCAGGTGATATTCCACATCGTTTTGTGACTCCTTTGTTAGTCGGCATAGATTTTGAAATTTTATTAATTTAGTTCAACACTTACGTTTTCCTGTCTGTCCGCTAAATGACAGGACGGATGTCTGAAATAATTTATCTAAATCGAAATTACTTATCTAAATAATAATTATTTTCAGATGAATTGAATAGAGAATACGATTTTGGGGTTTCAAGTTTAAATACTTTCAGTACTTTTTACTGAAATTCATTTACATAAGGTATTATTCGTCTGTAACTGGTGACTGATTTCGTGGAAAAGTTTACTTATGCTAATGGCGAGTTATTTTCTTCGGCTTTGTGCAGCGGGCTTGTAATGGCCAATGATGTTAATCCGAGGTGCGATTATAGCTAGTTGGGAACTTTGACCAAAACCCCGCTAAGAGCACGTGAAATATCGTGCGCTTATGCAATTTTTGTATGTTCTTATGGGAGCAATTTATAAAATGATATGATTACAAGAATACGGGTAAATTCATTTCGTACACTAGTTTTCACTGGTTGGTGTTGATATAGCGTTTGATATTACCATTCGGGAGGTCTTGATTTTAAATTTTATGGCCGCGCGGACATAAGCTCTTCATGCATCCCTGTCCTGAGCTAATGTTTTACAATCATTTCCTGTATAATCTATTTCCCTCAGATCATAATTAATGTTATTCTCACACCTCTTTCTTGTCTATCGACTGGGCGTTTTCCCTCTGGTTTTCCTACAAGAAGCTTCCATGCATGTCTTTTATTCCCCATTCGTGCCACATGACCTGTCCATCGCAGTCTGCGAGACGTAACTGTTCTTATTATATCTGGCTTCCTATAAAGACTATGTAGTTCACTGTTGTGTAATTTTCTCCATTCACATGTTTGTTCACCTCTCTTTGGTCCAAACATTTTTGGAGAAATGGAAGACATGCATGGAAGCTTGTTGTAGGAAAATCAGAGGGAAAACGCCCAGTTGGTAGACCAAGTATGAGGTGGAAGAATATAATTAACTTTGATTTGAGGGAAGTAGATTATACAGGGAATAATTGGAAATATTAGCTCAGGATAGGGATGTATGGAGAGCTTATGTCCGCGCGGCAGTGAACCTTGACTAACTGTAGACCATAAATTTCATCATCACCCATCAATAATCGTACATTTATAGTAATATGATTAAAATTCGAGCAAAAAATAAATTGCTGGTAACATTAGATAGACATATTATAGCGTTAAAACACCTTTTCTTTTTCATTCTAGAGTTAGACATTACTAAGCAATACAATTAATTAAATTTGATATTTTGGCTTTACTCTTTGAAATTCTAGCTAAATATCTCAGCAATGGACAATTTTGTGCCTCACCTAGAGACAGTTATACAAGGTGCAATCGTCTCACCTTTGCTTATATATATATATATATATATAATGTTCAATGCCACCTGTTTGTCATTTGACATTTCAGGTATTCTCTCCTGACATTGGCGTATTGTAACCCACTTCTGCGATTGGGGCGCCTGGAAGGCGGGGTTACGCTGCCCCAATGATATGATGGGGAATGATGCGCCAGGAGAGACCTTAAACCTAAACTTAATCTAATGAGGTGAATATGATATTGATGATAATGATGGCCAGATGATATTTGGGGACCGTTTGGGCCTTAAAGTATCCTGACATTATACAAAATATATTGCAGTCATGTAACGCATTGTAAAAACAGTGTTTTAATTTCGCGGGTGACGTCGAGGGTAGTGATCTCGCATAGGTGGAAATAGATTCGTGAGTCGTTGACTCTCAACTTAAAGGAACCCACTGATGTAAATTCGATCAGAAAACAAATTGCTGGTTACCTTAGATGGACATAGCGTACTTGATACAAAACATTCCTGACGTGTTATGACTTTAGATAACATTAAAACATTTGCAAATAAAATAATAATAATAATAATATTAATGATAATACTGATAATAATAATAATAATAATAATAATAATAATAATAATAAATAATAAAGTAGAGATCATTAATATTACAGGATGGTGCGGGAATATTATGGAGTATTAATTCACTCATCTCTTGGAAAAACCAGATGGGCTAAGTCAAGCACACGCACATAGGCCTAGAAGATAGGTGAATATATATGTTTTTCCAGTGAACTTCCTCCCTTTTAGACGTATCAAAAACAAAAATTGTATTTTATAACTATTATAATGAATAATTTACTTATCTTGTTTTTACTTCATGAAGTGGCATAAAGAACGGCAACCTTTCAGAAAATAAAAAAAAATACTTATCTGATTTTTCTCGGGGATGAGTGAATTTATATCTTGGGTAACATAATTACAGTATAATTAAATGTAATCATATATCATTATACCATATAGACGAAATGCAATCTAAATGTCTGCATTGCTTTAGTTCATGTAATGTTTAATGATAAAATTTAAATAAAAAAGAATTTGTATAAACCAAATTGAATATTTTTAAGAAAGTTTCGTCGCCGCTTCTTTTTAATATTTATATGCATGGAACTGCTGTTTAATTGTTTAAGATCATTTGATTTATTTTCCTACCATTTATTATCTAAACTATATTATTTTGTACAAGGATATTGAGCAATCGAGGCACAGAAAAATATTTAAGTATTTAAATATAGGTGTATGTATGCATGTATTATTGCCTCACTCTGATGGTTAACAGTTTATATAAAAGCGGGTGCCGCGCGGCAATCCTTGACATGCGGTGTTGTCACGTTTCTTATAGCGCTATGAGTGTTTATTTCACAAGGACAGAAGACATTGATTATTTGTGTTATTATTTCATGTTTATGTTATTATTTGGTATTGTTCAACTTTTAAAATTAAAATTATATGTGTATTTACTTATTAAATAATTTAATTACAACTTTATATAGCTTGTAGGTCTACATTTAATATTCATACATCATCATGCTGAAATTATTATTGTTGTTATATTTTTTATCGGTCTGAAATATTTTCCCATGGCCGCCAGATGTAATTACTTATATATTAAACTAATAAAATATGTAGATATTATACTTTATTCGAGCTACGAATCACAGTAAATCACTGATAATTATAACAATTAATTACGGTATACAATTGTATAAGTGGATCGACTGCTCCACGTTCCGAGTCTTAATTGAAATTGAGTGAAGAATAACATGTGGCAACATCGTGATAGTCGCGGCAGTCGGGATCTTTATATTTTAATAACATATAACAGCTGCGGGGAAACAAAGCTAGCCGCTTGTTAAGCATCATAGTGAGGCGATAATACGTATGTACAGTATGTATGGTCCCGCGCCGTAGCCGAATGGTTAAGGCAAAATGCCTTGGCGCAGAGCTACGGGACTTGCGTTGGTTCGACTCACCATGAGGAAGAAATTTTCTCATGGAATTTCGGCCAGTATGGGACCGGTGTCCACCCGGCATCGTGAGGCATTTGGGTAGCCACAATAAATAGCGACTCCAGGTTGAGAAGACGGCTGGGGGACCCCACATGCTGACCACATGTCACCCCTACATTGGCTTATGATTGTTTAACTCTGTGATTAACACATATGGACGTGAGGCCAGCAGCCGGCTAATAGGCCAAGGGCTTTCTAGGTCTGTCGCGCTTGGAGCTTTTTCTTTTTGAGTATGTACGTATGTATGTGTGTATGTACGGATATATGAATAAAATTGTAGGTTGCAGCTATCTATGGAACGTCTGGAGCAATTTCAGTCTAACTTGTTGCACACGTTATATTTAAAATCTGGAAAGGATACTGTTGGGATTAAGAGACCGTGCCCTCCTAGGGAGATGAGAGGGAGGATATAAATATAATCTTGAACGACCGATTATAGTGTCGAATTAATGGCTTTCTGTGTCGTTGGGACGAACAGTGACACTCCGTTTCCAATTTAAGTAGAAGTTCAACCTCGTGGATAGATGGGGCAAAAAATAAAATTTTATTTTTTTCCTTACAATTTTATCCTGTGGGAACTTAAAAGCCGAACTGATTGAGAGATTGATTTCTAAATTTCACTTGTTTAAACAAAATTACAAAAAGACTTTCTAAACACAACACAAACAAACCTGGACATTTGGTATGATTGGAATATAAATTTGAATCTGCACAGCGCAGTCAAGGAACACACATCCAGACCCATCGTGGAGAATAACCCAATTGCTTCTGGAAACCGGATTTAAACCACCGTAAATTATATAATCTGTTTTCAGACATTTAAAACGAACAAAATATAACGGTACTTGTGATCTCAATGAGAGTAAAGGCCAAAAAGCATTCCTTTACTATCCATAAATGATAACAAAAGATTACCCTGCCAAGGGATGTACAAAATATTGCGAAATGTGTAATAGACAGAGTTAAGCGAGTGTACCTCGTCTTCTGAGGCGAATTGATTAAAATCCTCTATTCGCCGGGAATTGAATCAGGGACAGCGGAATGGAAAAATAGTGATTCGACCAACCAAATCTTGACGACTGGTGATATTAACCAATTAGTTAATAATAAAGTTATAAATTAAACAATTTTGTTGATAGCCATATACCTCGAATTCATGAAAAAGACAAGTTTGAAGTTTAGTTAGCATTTTGACGGCAGAGAGATAAGGAAGTGTAGGTATTGTTTAAAGAAAGAACTTTCCTCGGCAGGTAGAAAGCGTTGTATCAGATTGGTACTCCCATGCGCAGCAGCAATTAACAAACTCTCACCGATATGAGAATGTACTTTTACTGTTGGTATTGTCTCATGTGAGAATGTGTACTGTTCTTAAATCCACTACCATCTGTCCTAATTTGCATCTTATTTCATATTCCTTAATCCCTATATAACTGTGTTCCCCTTATTAAATTTACAATAATAATTTAATAATAAGTTAAATACATATGGAGAATGAAAGACTTGCATGGAAGCTTCTTGTAGGAAAGCCAGAGGGAAAACGCCCAGTTGGTAGACCAAGAATGAGGTGGGAGAATAACAATAACTATGATTTGAGGAAGTAGATTATACAGGGAATGATTGGAAAACATTAGCTCAGGATAGGGATGTATGGAGAGGCTTATGTCCGCGCGGCCATGAACCTATGGGTTCGATAGTGCCAGTGAGTAAGTAAGTAAGTAATAAAGTAAATAATAATTCACTTATTTTCATTTACATCGACAATTTTAATATTGATTTTTTATCTTATAGGATTGATTCAAAATGTTAATATTATTTCTTTCTTTGTTCCCATTCATCGCATTTTCATAGACTTTTAAACATAGAAATAGTAGGCAGGGGCAGGAAATCTCGTTAATCTATTCAGGCGCGTATTCGAAAAGTTGACTGTACATACTAATATACAGAGGAATTTATGAATCTTTGTAATTTTGACAGCTACAACTGGAGTCTAGAGGAAGACATGAAGTGATGTGAGGGAGCGCTCACCAGAATGTTTAATTTGGACTAGGTAACATCTCGCCATGAATAATAATATTAGGCATAACAGGTACAACACACACACTCACTAATTAATTGAGTACTTACTTATAGTTACAACGTCCACCGCTGTGCTCTCGAGGTAGCGTGCTGCCTTGTCACGCAGCGGGCCCGGGTTCGATTCCCGGCCGGGACAGGCTCCTGGGTGAGGTTTTTTTCGGGGATTTCCTCACCTGTAGGACAAATGTCAGGAAGCTTAGGGCCCAACAGTCCCCGAAAATCATCCGGCCATCATTATCATCATCATCCTTCACCGGTGTGGAAAGCAACGGGAAGCTACCACACCTTCCTTGTAAAGCTTCAAAGCATAGTATGAAAATGCTATGATTGCAGTGAAAGACCTGCCCTCGGGCAGAATTACTATGGATGGATGGATGGATAGTTACAACAAAAACCATAGTGAACAATATCTGAATTAATTCCACGTATTTGTATTTTTGGAGAACTTTCAGCATTTCGAAATATTTTGCTGGAATGCTCGAGTTTGTGGGCAGAATGGTGAAGGTTAATCACAAAATGATTGGTTGATGTTAAAGGTTGAATGAGTTGCTATGACAACATAGACCCATAAAATTATCAAATGCTGAACTATGAACTGTCAGAAGTCCAAAGATTCTATAATTCTGCTATAATGTAACAAAACTGAAATGCTTTATATAAGTTATGTTTATATCATCATCATCAACAACAAGGATTAAGCCCAATGACCTGTTCCGATCTCATTATAGGTCGAATTGGTCCTTCCATCTCTTCAATGGTCTTCCCAACATTCTTCTCCCTTTTGGTTTATAATTATACATTCTTCTTAGTATGCGCTGTTCATTCATTCGTAATACGTGCTGAAGATAAGCATTTTGATAATATTCTATTCTTTCACAGATATTAAATATATTAAGTTCTGTTCTTATATCTTCGTTTTTCTTTTTATCGGTCCTTTGGTATCCTGCTATTGCTCTCAACATCTTCATTTCAGCAGCCTCTATTTGTTTACTATCTGCCTCTGTCAATGTCATGTTTATATATATATATATGTGTGTGTGTGTGTGTTTGTGTGTGTGTGTGGTTGTGTGTGCGTGTGCGTGCGCGCGTGTGGTTTAACAACTAAGATATCAGACTAATATCTTTGGTTATTTCTTATTTCAGAATTAAAGTTAGGTTTATTTTATTTGACATATTTTTTCATAGTTTCATTTTATTTTTGACGTGTAAATATAATCATTATGACTTAGGGCACAATTATATATTAAAAAAATGTTTTTGTATAGGATTTGATCATACATTGTTTTATAATAATGTCGATTTGACCTGATTTTCACACAGTAGGCTAAGTTATGGCGAAAGTGAAATGGATCACTTTTTTTTATATGTATCGATTCCATGGTATTTTTAGCAAAATAAATAAGAGATGAAGTGCACATTTATTGTTATATAATATTATACAAGGATAACTGGAACATTCCAGCCGCGTATTATTTTTTGATCGAGAAATACTAAAAGGAAAAGTTGTTTTATTTCATGTCTTCTATACACCGCGGTGTATACAGACGGTGCACCGTATGGATAAAGCGCGCCAATAATCATGATCAGAATAAAATATTGTTCGAATAAACAATTGTATAAAATTCTATTCCCAAGAAAATTGTAGGGACTATATGTGCTATCTAAAGTTTATAAGATGTTTTGATTATATTTACCCTTATATCCAGAATTAAAACTCTTCTTCTGCCAGGTCGTGTCCCTTTCCAGGTATGGGCGGCATGTATGTAAAAGTTATTATTCTCCATTCTCACTTTTGACCTACCTACTTGACACTTTCTCTGGTTTTCCTACAAGATGATTCCATGCCTCTCTTTCAATACCCTTATGTGCCATATGCCCTGTCCATTACAGTCTACGAGATTTACTGGTCTAATTATAGCTATCTGGTTTTTCATAAATGCCAGTGCTCATTGTTATGTAGTATTCTCCATCCGTCTATTCGCCTCTCCCTTTGGTCCTAATTTTTTTTCCTAAGAACTTTATTCTTAAATATTTGTAGTTTTTTAGCCTCTTCTAAATTAACACCATGTTTGAAATCTATAAAACTGCAAGAATCGTCATTTTATTTAACACATTATTAAATATTTTTTTAGATAAGTTGGGATGACAGGAGTCCCTGTACAATGAATAACAGCATGCATTTCGAGACTACTATAACAGCCGTTATTTTTTTTAGACATACCGAACTTATAATTTGTACAGAAGAACTCAAATATTTGTCCAATATAAAGATTTGTAACGATCATGAAAAATTTAGTAAATAAGTAGATTTAAGTTAATACATACAGCCATGTTACTTGATATAGTACGATATATCGTAAAATGGTACAAAATTGAATTAATTTCCTATCGTGCAACCTTCTTATACGTATTTTCCCAGTAAGCATTCCTATGACCTCGAACTTAAGTGATACATTGAGCATAATTTTCATCTTATATCATTCATTAACTTTCTTGTTTTTCAATGTATAGTTCTTCGGTTTTTTAGTTCTTTATTCAGACTGGGCGAACAGATTGTCCTGAACGCCGCGATCTGGAAGATATATTGCGCTATCCCATTATATTATGGATGAATGAAGTCTACTCTACAGTATTATATGAGTTGTAGTCCATCTTTTGGTTCTGGCACACCAGATTCTTCTCTCATGACTAGAGGCCGGATATTCACGTAGAATAATCCTAAGAAATATGTACATAAAACATGGGCAATTTTTTACAACTTGTGACGCGACTTTTTTAATTCCTTCATAAACTCCTGTCAAATTGCATTCTTACGGTTTCATTTGTCAAATTATTTTCCACCATTTACAATGATTTTTACATTTTTTCTAAGGATTAATTCAATATATTGTTCTATGATATTTAACTTCATACGTACTATGAAGACGTGGCAGCTATATTGATTTTAACGAATATTCTATACAGAAACAAAGACTGTTCCGATGCCGCCAACATCGAGTATGTATACTAATTAACTATACACATATACTTCAGAATTTCAGACCTTACTATTTTTGGGCGTTGTGTTATTTTACAGGTTAGAGTGCTTAATTTGTGTTAGGTTAACTTTTAGGTTGTTCTTTCATAGGTTAGAATACTTAAATTGCGTTAGGTTAGCTTTTAGGTTCGTTAAATATCGTGTATATGTTGGCTCAATCCCCTGATTACATAGTGTAAACAGCTTCGCGTTTCTTGACGCATGTGTATGAATGGTGCTTAGAAAAAAAATCGCGTCACATGTTGTAAAGAATCCCCAAAATATATAACAAATATACAAAATATGTATCATATAATGATACTTATAAAATATTTCATTTATTTATTATCATGATGAGAACATGAATTTCGTCATGTTGTAGGGCAATAATAAGTTGGAGAATAACATCAACCACGATTTTATGGAGATGGCAGGTGGAATGGAGAAAACTACATAATAATGAGCTACATGATATGTATAGGAATCCAGATATAATAAGAACAGTTAAGTCTCGTAGACTGCGATGGGCAGGACATGTTGCACGTATTGGGAATGAAAGAGGTGCATTGAAGCTTCTTGTAGGAAAACCAGAGGGAAAACGCCCAGTTGGTAGATCAGGAATGAGGTGGGAGATGGCGTTATCCATGATTTGAGGTAAGTAGATTATAAGGAGATGATTGGAAAGTATTAGCTCAGGATAGGGAAGTATGGAGAGCTTATGTCCTCGCGGCCATGAACCTACAGGTTGGATAGAGCCAGTGAGTTAGTTATAATTATATATGAATGATTGAAAAAGTTAACTCAGGATATGGATACATGGAAAGCGGCCATGAATCTCCAAGTTCGAGAGTGCTAGTGAGTTGGTTAGATGCTTAATATGTCCATTTCTATGTTAGTGGCTATATAAACGTTTTTTCCTCTATTCTTAAATATTTTTACTACTTTCAGTTTTTTTTGTTATTTTTCACAATACCTGTGTTATTCTTTAGTTACAAAAGAAAACACTTAGATATTTTTTATTTTATAGATTCAATACAATGTTAAAACATTAAAATTCATATCTGATATAGGCCTACAAGTGTCATTCGCCCTCAACTAAAACAAACTTCAGTTTAAATACTTGGTCAAACATTATGCAATGTAGGCCTTTTAGAAACATTTTCCATCATCAGCATGAAAAAGGTACAGTGATGATGGAACATGTTTCTGTAAACATGTCATTGTATAAAGTTTGACAAGTTTTTAAACTGAAGTTTTATTTTAGTTGAGGACGACAGATAATAGAATATTTTTATTTAGCCTGGTCGAGTTAAGGCCATGTGGCCTTCTCTTCCACTCACCAGCACAAACATATGTTACATTTAAATACAAAAAAAATTACAACAATAGTACATGCTACACAATTAATTACGTCAAACTGAACAATAATGAAAATAATGTTTAATAATACAATTAAAATTAAATACAATTAAAATTAAACTATTATTTAAAAATTATATAGATATTGTATTACAGGAATGGTCAAATAAATAACCAATGGTATTAAAATTAAATGAGAACAAATACATACATAACTTATTATTAGCAGATGATCAAGTGGTAGTCACTTCAGGATCTGAAGATGCAAACTATATGGGTAGGAAACTAGAGGAAGAATACTCAAGATGGGGTTTAACTATTAATCATAATAAAACAGAATATATGAGCACAGATCTTTCCGAGGAATTAGAAATAAATGGAACAAAGATTAAAACAGTAGAATATTTTAAGTATTTGGGATCAATAATTCAAAAAGATGGATCATCTGAATTAGACATAGCAAAAAGAATAATAGAGACAAAGAAAGCTATTGGCATATTAAATTATATTTTATGGGGTAAGCATATAATCAAGAGGACTAAATTATTAATATATAACTCAATTGTGAAGAGTATTTTATTATATGGTGCGGAAACATGGACGTTGAGGCAAAAACACAGAAATAAATCATTAGTCACACAAATGGACTTTTTAAGAAGATCGGCAAGAATATCGAAATTAGATAAAATAAAAAAATAATATAATAAGAGAAATAATGAATGTAGAGAAGGATATTGTACAAGAGATTGAAGAAATCCAACTAAGATGGTATGGGCATATAATGAGAAGAAGGGACACAGAAACAAACAAAGAAGTATTGAAATAGATATCTCCTGGAAAAGGGAAACGTGGTAGACCAAAGCCAACGTGGATAAAGGGAATTCAAGACAACATAAAGAAGAGAAATACGGTATGACAGAAGCAGACACGCAAGACCGGGAAGTGTGGAAGAAAATAATTGTATATTTTGGTTGATGATACCTGTGTAAATAACAGAAACAATCCTGAAAAAAAAAACTAATGGAAGAATGTATACACAAAGGAATAACAGCTCGAATCTACTATACACAAAAAGAAATGAAAAATACAAAGAAAGTAATAAAATGTAATGAATTAGTCTATTGCTTTTATATAAGGCATTAGATACATATATTGACAAATCTTAATACTATTTTTATTAAATAAGGAAAAAAACAAATAATTGTTAAAAATAATAATAGTGAATGAATAATATATCAGGTATCAATTTTAAGATTTCAACATTTTACTCAATATCCTCAACGGTGGTTTACCGGAAATTTTAAAAATATTGATTACAATGAGGAACACAAAATAAACTTTTTTTTCTCAGGAAAATATGTGAGTATTATAGTATTTTTTCTCCTGAATTCAAATGTGATATCGGTTTTTCTCCATCACGCAAAGTTTCCGAAAGACAGGCATTTATAATTTCAAACACTTTAATATTTTCTACATTCGTAACTACATAGCATTCGAACATTCGGACTCGCCTAGAAAGTAAGAAATGACGATTTTCTGCTATATTTCGCCTGTGGAGCATCCCTCTTGATGGTCCAACAATAATCGGCCAGCATATTAGGATTCCATTTGCCTTGATATCTCTTTTCCATAGCTGAAATCTCCTGATGAAAGTGTTCCCCGTTTTATTTTACAATGGACAAATGAACGAAGAAACGTTTATTAAAAAATAATATTTAAATCCATTAATTTAAATTGAAATAAAAAAACTGTGGGTAATGGAGAAATTCCGAATACATATTTGAAAACAAGATAAAAACTGCATTAAGTAAAACTATTGGTACTCATGAGACAAAAATCATGTTGACCAAGTGTTATAGATTAAAGTCTACTTAGGTACTTAAAATTTACTATTTAAGCTTTTATTGCCTTAATTATAAACTAAATATCGGTGTGTTCTGACCTCTTTCCTACAAAGTTAGGGTCAAACACCTGTGTCCCCGGAAGAACGATATCTGACTCATGTTTTGGAAACCGAAAGTAAGAAGAATTCATTGTAATTCAGTTGGCAGGAGAGATCGGATTCCAATCTTCTCAGTACTGTTAGTAACAAATCGTGCTATAATATTATGTAAGATGTGTAACTTACATACAGTATATTTTAACACAGCAGTAGTATAGCACTGTGTCCTCTGCAACTCACCACTGTCACTATCAATCCGCCTCAATACATCCCTATCACGAGCTAATATTTTCTAATCATTCCATGTATAATTCACCTCCCTCAAATCATGATAATGTCATTATCCCACCTCATTCTTGGACAACCAATTGGCGATTTTCCTCCGATTTTCCTACAAGAATTACTCATGACCCTCTTTCATTCCCCATTCGTTCCACATTTTCTGCTAATTACAGGCTACGAGACTTAACTATTCTTTTTACATCTGGTTTCCCATAAATAATCCGTATCATGGAGTTCACTGTTATGCAGTTTCCTCCATTTACATGTCTGTTCCTCTCTCTTTAGTTAAAACAATTATTAAAATAATATACTAAATTTCGCATTTATTTATAACTGAAATAGTCGCTGTTCTGTGAGTCTATTTTCAAAACGTTCTTATTCGTTTTCATAAGTATGTAGTAAATAATCTATTTTGCTGTTAAAAAGAGGCAGTTTAATTGAATGAGTCATTTCGAAAAGGAATAATCTACTATTTTTTCTGAAATTCGCTTTTTTCGTTATTCCATGTTTACATATCTACTTCCATAGTTTCTGCGTGAGGACGGATCAACTACACTATTTCTGTACCACTTTCTAGCTTTATTCAATAACAATTTCAGATTCAGTGCTTTATCCTGCATACAGTTAGTGCAGAAAGTATTGATACACTTAAAAATAACACAGACAGAAATAAATAATTTCATTGTTTCTTCACTATATAAAAAACAAAAATGTACACCTTTAAATTGAACTCTATGAAGTTAAATACACGCAGTTTTCTCTGTTTTAACATGGCAATTAACGAGTAAAAAGTAATTTGTACATGAAGAATAAAATTTAACTAACAAAAAGTATTGATCCAGTACTAATATTTCGTCAACAGAATGTTCACATGAAGTCGAGTGGGGGTGGGTCTGGTAGTGTTGTTATTCACTCTAGCCTTGAGTACTTTGCCTGTAGTTGTGTGTGTTCTGGCTGCAGATTAACACTGGAATGGAGCGCAAAGGTAGAAAGACTACAGTAGAAAGAAGGGAATTAATTATTGGTTTGCATAATCAGTGTAAATCGCTAAATGAAATTAGTGAAATAATTGGAAGGCCAAGACCAAACATTCAGCATATAATTGATAGAGTTGGCGAACGAAAATCTTTCGAAAATAGCCACAGATCAGGACGTCCTAGAAAACTGTATGTTAATGTTGAAAAAGCATTAATGAGAAAAGTAAAGCAAAAACCTAAAAGTAGTGCCCCTAAATTAGCAGCTAGTATCAAAACTTACTTTAATATTAGTATTTCTGCTAGCAATGTTCGTAACTGTCTATGGGCTAACGAACTACATGGGAAAACAGCCCGTAGAAAATGCTTAGTAAGTGAAGAAAACTGAAAGAAAAATTTGAACTTCGCTAAAACACACATAAACAGCCCAAAGAATTTTGTAAAAAAGTAATTTATACTGACGAGCCTAAAATCAAAATTTCCTGTTCAGATGGAAGACGAAAAGTCTGGAGGAATTAAAATACAGAGCTACAAAAGCAAAATCTCCAACCCACTGTGAAACATAGTGGTGGTTCTTTATTAGTATGGGGATACATGAGTACCTCTGGAGTCGGGACCTTGCATTTTATCGATGGTGTGATGGATCACAAACAGTATATGAACATACTGAAGACCAATCTTCATACCTCTGCAGAGGAAATGGGGATTAAACAAGATTTTGTATTTATGCAAGATAATGATCCCAAGCACACCGGTTTCAATACGCGTTTATGGATTTTGTATAACACACCAAAGTACATGGAAACGCCTCCGCAGTCTCCGGACATAAACTCCATTGAGAATTTATGGGAACATCTGAAAAGGAGAATTCGTTCAAGGCAGGTTTCCAACAAGCAAGACCTGAGAAACGCTTTGGAAGAAGAATGGAGAAATATACCTTCTTCAGTAACTTCAAATTTAGTCGGGTCGATGCTACGTCGTCCTCAAGCCATCTTGGAATCAAAAGGGCTCCCAACCAAGTATTGAACTCAAAAAGTAAAGACTCAAAACAGCCATAATATGAGACTGTATCAATACTTTTTGTGTGTTAATTTTTGTTGTTCATGTATAAATTATTTTTTTACTCGTTAATTGTTATGCTAAAACACAGGAAACTGCGTTTATTTAACTTTATAGAGTTCAATGTAAAGGTGTATAATTTTGTTTTTGTATATTGTGAAGAAATAATTAAATTAATTTATTTCTCTCTGCGTTACTTTTAAGTGTATCAATACTTTCTGCACTAACTGTAAGTTATACGTTTTTTCCCTCCCCTGTTAAATTTGAACAGCTGTAGATGATCCCTTTTCGAAATGACTCATTCAATTACAATAGTATATTACGATGCGTGGTTGGGAAATGGTTTTTACAGAATCGAGGAAAATGTTTAAAACCAAGCGATAGCGAAGTTTTTAATTTCCGAGATTCTGTAAAACACTTCACAAATGTGCGTTGTACATTATTCTTTGCGCGATGGTGTTTTCAAAATAATAAATAATAGTAAAATAATAACATTTATGTTGGAAATATTTGCGTTCATTATAAACAACTGACTAACGTTAACAACGTAGGCAATGTTTATTAGTTGAAACTACAGAAGGCCGTGAGAAAATATTAGTGATAAAATGGCGGCAAGTACGTATTTATTGTTTTATATTCTTTCAAATAAAGTTTAGTTCATTTAAAATGCAGTGATTTGATTCGTTTAATGTATATTAACACTACCTTTTGGATATATATATATATATATATATATATATATATATATATATATATACATATATACATATATACATTAAGGGCAGTGGTTTTACTTCCCACACGCGTTTTGTTTGTGTAATATTACAGAATAGTTATTTTATTATAGTATAGTTATTTAGGTTGGCAATCCCGAAATGTAGGAAGTTGAACTTTCAATCATGATCGTCATTGCTGTAAGTACGACAAAACGCACTATCGCGCAAAAAAGCCATTTTGATGGAATTTTGTAGTGGTTTAAAGGATGTTATGAAGTGAAGAGTTAACATTTGTATTTAGAATAATTTAAGAAGAATGCAGAAATATAAACACTCAGTTTTGGCGCAAGATGGAAAATGACATTTTGAAAATGAGTTCGTCATTATGTATTTGTGTCCTCAATATGATCGTTTTTAATCATTATCACTTGATTTAAAATTCAAAAGAATAATTTTTGATCACCGTTGGAGTAACTATTCAAGTTAGATTGATTAAAACATTAGAATTAAGGAGGACTGAGTAATTCAGATACATATCAATATTCTTTGACTTTAATGTCATCGTTGTTTAGAGGCGTTTTAACGATTCAAACAATTTTACATTTAAATATTTGTGTATTTGTTAATAACACTGATAACCTATAATTACGTAATGGAAGTGTTTACTTCTTTTCAGTTTAGTAATGTATTGTGAATTAATGATTAGTGATGAAATGACATTAACAGTTAAATTTCAGTGTAGTTATTTTTCAACTATAAAACAATGCTATGCAGAAATAACTTCATTTCGAAATATATATATATATATATATATATATATATATGTGCGTGTGTGTGTGTATATATATATATATATATATATATATATATGATATGAAAAGAAAAAAGAATGCTTGAGTCGGGATTTGAACTCGAGTCTCTAAAGTCTGTACCTTTAGCGCTCTAACCAACTGAGCTACCCAAGAATTCCAAGACAAACATACAATTTTCTTATACATGTAGTATTCTCAATTCACACAAGAGGTAGCGGAAATATCATTAATGTGTGAATTGAGAATACTACATGTATAAGAAAATTGTATGTCTGTCTTGGAATTCTTGGGTAGCTCAGTTGGTTAGAGCGCTAAAGGTACAGACTTTAGAGACTCGAGTTCAAATCCCGACTCAAGCATTCTTTTTTCTTTTCATATCATATTTGCCTTCATTGCCAAATGTCAAACATATATTTATAATATCTATATATATATATATATATATATATATCTTGTGATCCCACTACAGGCCTCAGGAGGCCCTTGGGGTAGTAGGAGGTTAAGGCTCCCACTTTTTCTTGACAATCGGCACTTGATGTCAGCCCTGCGTGACGGCCGCCTTTACCCCAGAACAAGCGTCTGGTACTCATTTCAGTTAGAGGCTGAGTCGACCCCGCCCATAGTGCCGGCCAGAAGGTTTGGGTCAGTTTAAAAATCCTGACCCCACCGGGACTCGAACCCTCGACCTTCCGGCTTGTAGCGCAGTGCCTTAACCACTACGCTACGGCGTGCCCCATATAATATATATATATATATATATATATATATATATATATATATATATGTTTTTGACATTGAGCAATGCATTGCTCAATGTAAAAAAAAAATTAATTATAACATCGATAAAGCGTCACTGCTGTAAAGTAAAAATATCCTCTTTAAATTTGCTTACTTGTTATAGTAGCTACTTGGTGGCAGTGAAGACCGAGTTCTCACTACATCTTGTAATAATGGAGAATATATATTTAAAAAAAATAAGTGTTTGAATTAGATTTGTCTGGTGGTGTAATGGATATCACGCTGAAGTACCAATACAGAGATCCGGGTTCAAATCCCGTCCAGGTATTTATTTTTTTATCATGTCATATATATATGTATATATATGTATATATATGTATATATATATATATATATATGTATATATATGTATATATATATATATATATATATATATATATGTATATATATATGTGTGTGTATATATATATATATATATATATGTGGTGTGTATATATATATATATATATATATATATATATATATGTGGTGTGTGTATAGGCCTATATATATATATATATATATATATGTGTGTGTGTGTATATATATATACGTTGTGTGTGTATATATATATATATATATATATATGGTGTGTGTGGTGTGTATATATATATATGTGTGTATATATATATATATATATATATGTCCACCGCTGTGGTCTCGAGGTAGCGTGCTGCCTTGTCACGCAGCGGGCCTGGGTTCGATCCCAGGTCGGGGCAGTTTTTCTGGGTGAGGTTTTTATCGGGGTTTTTCCTCATCTGTAAGACAAATGTCAGGAAAACTTTAAGGCCCAAACGGTCCCCGAAATCATATAGCCATCATCTTCGTCGTCATCATCCTTATCATTAACATCATCACCATCATCCTTTACCGGTGTGGAAAGCAACGGGAAGTTACCACACCTACAATTCCCTAGTAAAGCTGCAAGCATAGCATGAAAATGTTATGATTGCAGTGAAGGACCTGTCTTCGGGCAGAATTACTATGGATGGATATATATATATATATATATGACATAAGAAAAATAAATACTTGGATGGGGATTTGAAGCCGGACCCTGAATTGATACTTCCGATTATGTTACCCAAGCAAATCTAGTACAAATATTTATTTTTTCTTTATATGTAGGCCTATTCTCTATTACGAGAGGTAGCAGGAACTCGGTCTCCACAGTCCTCTAGTAGCTCCTATAACAAGTAAATATTTGTGTGTGTGTTTTTCCTCACCTGTAAGACAAGTGTAAGGAAAACTTTAAGGCCCAAACGGTCCACGAAATCATATGGCCATCCTCCTCATCATCATAATCATCATCCTTCACCGGTGTGGAGAGCAACGGGAAGCTACCACACTTACAATTCCCTAGAAAAGCTGCAAGCATAGCATGAAAATGCTATGATTGCAGTGAAGGACCTGCCTTCGGGCAGAATTACTATGGATGGATATGTGTGTGCGTGTGTGTGTGTGTGTGTGTGTATGCATAATTTACTTTATTGGGTAATGTAGGATGATTCTCTAATGCTTGCCTCTGTATTTGTAGTTGGGGATTCAGAAAATAAAAATCCTAGTACGTTTTTTTTTGGAAAGAAAATAAAGCCTTGAGTCTTGTATCATGCATTTACGATAAGTAAAAATACTGTAAGGCTCAACATTCAGAGAAAAATACGTTGACCGTTTCGCAACAGGCTTGAATTGAGCAAAGTTATTTAAAAATTAAGCCTTTTACTGATCACTATCACTGATGGAACTGCAGTCCATTTAGAGCCCTGGCCGCTGAAAGATCTTCCTCCCTTTAACCCTGCCCAATACCTTACTTCTTCATCCTCTGGCACCAAATTTCTTAATATATTGTATTTCATCTAATCACCTCAGCTTCGGTCTGTCTATTTCTACTTCCTTCAGGTCTAAACACCTACTGTTACTTCTTCTACTGGTATACCGCTAATATTCAATTAGTATTTAAATGAACAAAAATGTGCCATGCATCAATGCAACACTTGTCATTTTCTTGAAATCTTTAAACATGTTTTATTGTACTTCATGATTATAGGTAAAGGTAAAGTGATCCTACTACAGGCCATAGTAGACCTTGGAGTAGTAGGAGGTTAAGACTCTCGCTTTTTCTAGACAATCGACACTTGATGCCAGCCTTCGCCCGCTTTACCCCCCAGAACAAGGGTCTGGTACTCATTTACAATCGAGGCTGAGTCGACCCCAGGGCCATGATGCCACCTGAAGGTTAGGATAAGTTTTAAACTCCTGACCCCGCCTGGACTCGAACCTTCGATCTTTCGGTTTGTAAGCGTATTGTCTTAACCAACTACGCTAAGGCGTGCCCCTTTTTCATGATCATAGCAACAATAAAATGCTCATTGTCATTAACGATTGTCACACTTAAGCCTACACTACTTTTCTTTTTGTATGATTGTCCGTGACTTAAACGAGAGAGATTGTAAATAAGGAATAGTATATAATTATTGATTTTTGGTCATTTTAGAATAATATGTAGTTTTGATATATAACATGATGCGAGTTCTAATTATTGTAGTCTTCATTTTCTCATCAAGCTGTAATGACAGTTACAAGTTCCATCCATCAAATAAATAGAACTAGAAACAATTTAAGCAATAATGACATTTAGCACTAAATCGGACAACATTACAAACGAGGAAACAATGGCTTGCAATACATGTATCTGGAATGGGGTTGTCAGTGCTGTGTGGGAACAGATTGCAGTGAAAGTTGTATGACCTCCGTTAGACCTTACATTCCTTTACAGCCTTTATCTATATATTTTTTTAATGTCTTTTACTATCTACATGTTTCATTCATTGTTTCTTCGATGTTTTGTGTCCTAGTCCTGCACCTCTCATAATGTTTAACACTTTTATTGCTAGTGGACCTACTTTTTAATCCTTTCAAGCCCAGTGTCTAATGGAGCGAACATGAAAACTAGTTTTTTTAATAAATTGTTTATCATACAAGAATTGGTATTCTATGTTTTTAAAATACATCTATTTTCTACAATTATCATTATGAAATATTTGAATTAGTTAATGAGCAGATGATTCTTATATACCCTGAATAATCTAACATTTCTGAAGTTATAGGAATATAAATATTGCACTCTGAAGGATCAAATTGGTACTGTATCGATACCAGTAAAATGCATGGTAAGTTTCCGTTGAGGTATTAGTTCACAGTAATATAATGTACGGTTAAAAACTATAAAATAGTTACCTTGTAGGTTCGTCTCCTCAACTTAAGTTGTTTTAAAACTCTGTAGGCCTTTCGGGACTAGTCCTAGGTCCATACTTGTTGACCCTTATTCAAGCTTCAACAAGAGTCAACAAGTATGGACCTAATACATTCTGCTGATGATGGGACTAGTCCCGAAAGGCCTACAGAGTTTTAAAACAACTTGAGTTGAGGAGACGGACGTAAAAGGTAACAATTTCATAGTTTTTAACCGTACATTATATCACTTGGTACTGTATGTAAAGTAAACGTTTTTTATTTTTTTGAAATGAAAATAAAAAAAAATGTAACTGAAGGTGTTAAGAGTTAACAGGGTATACACTTTAATACTATCTCCTTTTAGAACTCCTTTTTAAGAATTTGAATAATTGACGCGGAAATCCCAAGTAACTTTTCTTTATCATAGCCTATATAGGCTACATTTTGGTTATGGCTACTTTTTGTGTCTACTAGTTAGGATCGGTGAATATTTGTAAACAATTTTTTAAAACTCATTTCTTGAGAAAAAAGTCAATTCCTTCATTTCTTTGGAATTCATTAAAAATGCATGGATAAATACAATGTAGATTTCATATATAAAGCTTTGATTTTTATACACTATAATAATAATAATAATAATAATAATAATAATAATAATAATAATAATAATAATAATAATAATGCAGAATCTCCAATTAATACAGGTACTTTAAGCTTGAGGGGCACGCCGTAGCGTAGTGGTTAAGGCACTGAGCTACAAGCCAGAGGGTCGAGGGTTCAAGTCCCGTTGGGGTCAGGATTTTTAAACTGACCCAAACCCTCTGGCGGCACTATGGCCCTGGGGTCGACTTAGCCTCTAACTGAAATGAGTACCGGACGCTTGTTCTGGGGTAAAGGCGACCGTCACGCAGGGCTGAGAACCCGGCTGACATAAAGTGCCGATTGTCTAGAAAAAGTGGGAGCCTTAACCTCCTACTACCCCAAGGGCCTCCGGGCCTGTTGTGGGATCACTTTACTTTTACTTTAAGCTTGAAGCCAATACCGGTATTCAAATCAAAATTATAACAAATATAAATTCGGATTTAAAAAAGATTTAAATATCCTGATTTTCTGTGGTAGCAAGTTACAGTTGTGGAAAGTGAAAATACAGTAATAGGTTACATGAAATACAGTGATGAGCTATCCTATATTCGGTATATTAAGCAAGATATTATGATATTCTCTTGTGTTTAATTTAACATATTAAACATATAAATTAAAATTACCAATGGAAACAAATAACTACAAATTTTAAGGATTGAAAACAGGCAAACCATATTCTCCAATTTCTATAATTTAATGACAGACTTATTTTTTTGCTTTAAAAACATAGTCTTTGAATGTTTTCATTAACTAGCCTGAGGACACATTTGACAGACCTTCAATTTGTAAAACATCCAAGGAAAGTAATTTAATAATATTTAGTCGAATAAGGAACTGAGTCAAATTCAAATAACGTACTGCATTTCCGTAAGTAAACCTGTTATTAGAACTCAATTATGAACAATTATGTCAGCGATAACAGATTTTCATTTTTTATATATGAATTTAACAAGCTTTGCCTCGTGTTTAAGGAACCAGTTCTGACATTCGAGTTTTAGCAGATTCCGAAGGAATGACGCTATTGAGGCTTTTTCTGAAAAAAAAAATTACAGATATTCACTGACTCTATCTAGTAGGCATAGACACCGAAAAATATATACGGCGACACTGCGTAGCGTGATTGGTTAAGGTCGAAGGTTCGAGTTCCGATGGGGTCAGGATTTTTAAACTGACCTAAACCTTCTGCGGCACCATGACCCTGGGGTCGACTCAGCCTCTACCAGACGCTTGTTCTGGGAGCATAGGCGGTCGTCATGTAGGACTAATACCCGGCTGACATCTAGTGCTGATTGTAGCCTTAATCTCCTACTACCCCAAGGGGCTTCTAAGGCTTGAAACATCCCTATATATATATATATATATATATATATATATATATACTCCTATAAAGTAAAGTAAAGTGATCCCACTACAGGCCTCTGAGGAGGTTAAGGCTTCCACTTTTTCTTGACAATCGGCACTTGATGTCAGCCGGATTGTCAGCCCTGCATGACGGCCGTCTTTACCCTAGAACAAGCGTCTAGTACTAATTTCTGTTAGATGCTGAGTCGATCCCAGGGTCATAGTGCCGCCAGAAGGTTTGGGTCCGTTGTGCCCCATATATATATAAAAGTTAAAGTGATCCCACAACAGACCCGGAGGCCCATGGGGTAGTAGGAGGTTAAGGCTCCCACTTTTTCTAGACAATCGGCACTTTATGTCAGCCGGGTTGTCAGCCCTGCGTGACGGCCGCCTTTACCCCAGAACAAGCGTCTGGTACTCATTTCCGTTAGAGGCTGAGTCGACCCCAGGGCCATAGTGCCGCCAGAGGGTTTGGGCCAGTTTAAAAATCCTGACCCCAACGGGACTTGAACCCTCAAACCTCCGGCTTGTAGCTCAGTGCCTTAACCACTACGATACGGCGTGCCCCATATATATATATATATATATATATATATATATATATATGCATCTGTAATATATCCGTTAATGCTAGCGGCTGCAATTTTTGTTTCATATAAACCAAACTAGGCATATAACCTAATTAAAAAATTAAGGTCGAGTTCATTAACCAGCTAAAATTGTATCTTAGGTCTAGGAGTCTACCTGAAAAGATATTTAAAAAGCGCTCTAGCGGTCGAAATTTTGTATGCTTCATGATGAAACTCAGTATAGGCCTGAGCTGGTAAAATAACCCGATGATTGCATTCTCCAAAAATCAGCGTCCATCTCTGTTCCATGTTATTTTTAATTTTTTGACATGGGACTTGATCTATTTCCGATAATCTCGCACTTCTCAAATAGTCCATGTCCAGCGCCAAGATTTTCTTCTTCATTGATTCCTTAATGCATCATATTTACTCCCATATCAGGCAACTGTTTCTATCATATTTTTACCAAACCTTCTTGAATGAGGACCTACTTTAGATTTTTCCCCAGAAAACTGAATTTAGGCAACCAATTATTTTCTTCCCTTTTGCATTCTAAAAATAATTTCTGTATTAGTTTCATTATTTAGAAGTACTCGGAAGTTATTTCACCTGATCTTGTGGCATTAATTTAATTACTTCACTTATAATAAATTGACTCTGTTAATTATTATATAATTCTGAAAGGGAGCTAATGGCTTGATATTTAGGCGCCTAAAATACCACAATCAATCAAACCTAAACAGTTTATAAAATACTGCTATAGGCTTTTAAAAACGTGTAATACCGCATGATATCACTATAATTAACGTAGTGGATGTAAGATTTATGAAATGAATAACATAAAAAAAAGTTTATTTCTTACATAAAACTGTCAACGTGTTATAGGCTACGATTTTCATATTTATTTTCATAAACAGCTGTAACTGATAGTTTTATTTAATAAATAAACATCATGAATTTACATCAAGTTAACACCAAATCAATTGATTATATAAAAAGGTTATTTAATTGTAGTAAATACATTTATCGACACGGAGTAAAATTATCAAGTTATTAAATTAAAGGGTAAACAAATACAGCAACTATATTTCATAAAGAGTAGGGAAAGATATTGGTTGTGAATAAGTTAAATAATTGGGATCGGAAACTATCCAAATCAGGCGTAAAAAGACAAGACTAATTGCATTGTTCAGATCCTATATGGTAAATAGTGCATGGATGGGTTGTAAACCCTACGTAGGTACTGCCACATGAACTTAATTTCAAAATTAGAACTATAAAATGAAGAATAGTTGCTGTATGGGAAAATTTTATTTTGTAAATAGGACTATATGGTCACACATAGAAATACATTATATAATGGAAATGAACAGCCGATGACTAATGAGGAAAATTTTGAAGAAGTGGCTGAATTCAAATAGGCTACCTAGGAAAAATAATTACAAATAGGAATGAGATTCAGAAAGAAATTAAACATAGGCTCAAATCTGGTATTACGCATTGCAGGGACTCTTGTCGTCCCAACCTCTTTCAAAAAACGTTAAACTGAATATAGCCTATATAAAACTGTTATTCTACCAGTTATATTATATGGATGCGAAACATGGACTCTTAGGATAATGTTTGGATCAAAGAGAGATGAACGGACAGGTGAATGGAGAAGACTATCCATAACAATGAACTACATGATCTTTATAGGAAGCCAGATATAATAACAGTTAAGTCTCGTAGACTGCAATGGGTAGTATATGTGACACGAATAGAGAATGAAAGACGTGCATGGAAGCTTCTTGTAGAAAAATCAGAGGTAGACCAAGAATGAGGCGGGAGAATAACATTAACCATGATTTGAGGGAGTATATTATACATGGAATGATTGGAAAACATAAGCTCAGGATAAGGATGTATGGAGAGCTTATGTCCGCGCGGCCATGAACCTACAAGTTCGATAGTGCCAGTGAGTTAGTTGAATAGGATTATAAACGACTGAAATAATCACGCAACACCTTCTATGAATTTCCTTCCTTTCTCTTTGAAGTGATTTAAGTAAAGCATTGAAAAAGTGGTCTGAATTCCATATTGTTTATTACTGTTAAATGTTATATAGCTGTGTCCACCGCTGTGGTCTCGAGGTAGCGTGCTGCCTTGTCACGCAGCGGGTCCGGGTTCGATCCCCGGTCGGGGCAGTTTTTCTGGGTGAAGTTTTCATCGGGGTTTTTCCTCACCTGTAAGACAAATGTCAGGAAAAAAATTAAGGCCTAAACGGTCCCCGAAATCATATGGCCATCATCATCCTTCTCATTATCATCATCCTTCACCGGTGTGGAAAGCAACGGGAAGCTACCACACCTACAATTCCCTAGTAAAGTTGCAAGCATAGCATAAAAATGATATGATTGCAGTGAAGGACCTGCCTTCGGGCAGAATTGCTATGGATGGATGTTAGCTATGTATTATTAATTTTTATCTATGTATTATTGATACCATTTTTGGCCTAACTAACTCACTGGCACTATCGAACCCTTTGTACTTGGCCGTACTCCCCTTTAGCGAGAAGAATTGCTCATGCCAGAGCTTCGGTTGATTTGGCTATCTTCTCACTTCATCTTGCGGGGGCGTCCTCCATCCTAGGAGCCGTAAACTCTCCATGCATCCCTACCCTGAGCTAATGTTTTCCAATCATCCCCTGTATTATCTACTTCCGCCAAATCATGGTTAATGTTATTCTCCCACCTCATTATTGGACTAACCAACTGGGTGTTTTCTCTCTGGTTTTCCTACAATAAGCTGCCATGCCACTCTTTCATTCCCATCCGTGCCACGTGCCCTGCCTTTTGTAGTCTATGAAACTTAATTGTGCTTATTATATCTGGTTTCCTATAAAGATCACTTAGCTTACTATTATGTAATCTTCTCCAATCACTGCTAACTTTATTTTTTTAATACAATATGTTTGTAAATTAATGTTTCTCATTGATTTCATTCCTATGGTTGTATTTGTTATTTTTATTGTCACTGATTTTTTTACGAAATAAATAAAGGAAGTTATGGGCGTGCAAGATACGCCGTACTTCATTACGGAGGTATGGCCGTGTCAAAAGAATGTCAGAGCAAAGGTTGCCTAAACTTATTATGGACAATGGAAAGGAAGATGAAAGGAAGACCAAAGAAAACCTGGATAGAAGGTGTGCAAGCGGCTTTGATTGTCAGAGGATTGGAGGGAGATCAATGAATGGACAGAGTGGCTTTTGGTTTTCGGAAGACAACGGCAGCTGTCATGGTACCGGATGATGATTGTTTTTACTTCACTTTGTTTTTAAGTTACTGTAATACAAGATAATTTGTGTGCGCACGTGCATATATATATCATCAGGCCATGGTCTAACATCATCATCGCCTTTATCTCCTATTAGGAGCATAGGGCACCCACAAAGCGTCACCGATGGATCCTGTTCTGCGCCAGCTTCTTTCCAGATTTCCCCCTCTTTTGCAATTTCTTCAAGCCGTGCTCTAACAGCTGTTTAATAAATACATAGTATGTTAGTACTCTGATAACATTTTGAGGATCGTAGGACATTTCTGAAGTTTTGATAACGATGAAGGGGACAAATTATGTAAATAAATACCAATGAGTTAAATTAGAATGTTTAGGCACGGTTAAACTTTCCCAGATGCTGTAACGTTTTATGAAATTTGCAATTCTTCTTTAGTTTTTACTTATTCCTTTAGAAAAAAAAATAGACAAAATCTAAATTCCATTATAAGTTGGATCAAAATAATTAAATTGTTTAACATTTTCTTTATAAAAAATGGATGAACTTCTTTCTCCATTAATAAGCTAGAGTTGACAATTCAGTGAATCTTCTGTGCTTTATAGCAATGATAAGCAAGGTGAAAATTGTACACTTGTAATTTGCTCAAGAAAAATTAGTTAGTGATGACACTGTAGTGGCAGTAAATTAATTTTATTCACTCGAACGCTTCAGGGCAGCGGGGGGCACAGGCCACCATGACATGTGAAGTTAGAAAGTGCCCATTGTCATGGTCTATGTGACTTTTCCATCTTTATGCCTTCCACTTTCTCATGCAGCCTTGGATTCAAAATTAATTCTTATTGTTCATCTTTAGTGATTACTATTAAAACAGGTAGATAACAAAATTACATTGAGTCATCATTTACGATATAAACATTTAAATATAAAATGAATGAATTATTACCTTGAGGCAACTCTTCAACTTGTCTATATGTTTTTTAAACTGAGACCTTTTGGAACTCGTTCCAACCTCAGCAGAAAGATGGAACCAGTTCCGAAAGGCCTCAGTATGTTTTTAATTCAAACGACGGTATCTTAAAGATATAATTTAATTGAAGCTATGGAGAAATTTGGCATATCATCCATAGTTCAGTTCTGGCTTCTGTTTCAGCTTTTGAGGTCTCTATGTTGTATGGTGCGGTAAAGAGGGAACGGCGAGTTGCAGGTATTACTCGACAACGTTAATTTTCAATGCGGAAAAACTGGGAACTAAAAGAATGTGGTAAGGGTGAGTAGGGGTTGGAGATAGTAGACCCTTGTCTCAGGTTGCAGTGACAGGTTTATTATCCGTCAGTCGTGTATAGTCAGTTGTTAGTGACAATGTCAAGTGCGAAAGTTAGAGCCTGTATTCACAGTATATACACATTTAAGTCTGCCAGACAGTTGTTGGAAGTCAGTGCTGATTTAATTTCTCTGTACGTCACATTATCCAGAAACCCGTAGGCATACAAACTCCGATGATCTTTCATTAACTTCATCTCCTATTTCAAGTAGGTCTACCACTATATTTTGCCCACTGATTATACCACTTGCCCATTCATTCGCTTGTACTAACGATGGAAGGAGAAACTTTTCCCCTCTTCAACACTAGCGCCAATGCTTCCCCTCACCGGCTAAGGGTCAGTTTCACCAACAGAGGTAACTGTATTTCCCCATATACAATACATAGCTTGAACTGGCGTAATACAGTTACCTCTGTTGGTGAAACCGACCCTAAAACGTTAATGCGGTCGAGTAATACTGCCAGCAACTACACTCAGTTTTGAAAACATAATAGTTACTACACGTTGAATTTTTTATCTACTAGTTCTGTGTTAGCGAATATGTTTGGCGTGTTCATTATAGAATAGCGTTGTTTTTATAACAATTTACTTTATATTATTATTAATATGATTTTTTTTTGCATGGCTACTACTTTCCTCCCCCACTCGGCAATGTTCCCATCTGCCACATGCCTTAGGATTCACCAAGACGGCTACAGTTACCATAACTGGACTATAAGATGGTCACTCTCAATAAAGCAACCTTCAGTAGGGTAAAATGTCAAGTAAAATTTAAAAATGATCGGCCTTCATCCTTCACTATAAACAGGGGCTTAAGACAACAGACTGACGTGAAGCGAGTGTACGCAGGATGACACGGCATTAGTTCGCAAATCATCCACAAACGAAGCAGGTCGATGTTCTGCTGTATCGGATAGTACTGTACGACTTAACTGTAGACTGAAACAGACGGAGTATTACAATTACGTCACGATCATAGTATCTATAATTAATATAGACAACGTAACTATTCATTTCAGTGCTGAACAACAGGCGAATTAATGCAATTGTGAACATGCAAGTCTGTAGTACGTACCACTTGTCAGGGTAAGTATATCTTATGCACAGAGCAATAGGCATCTGCCGTAATATCAATTACCTGAGTCAGTCAATTGCACTTTGTAAACAAACAAAGTTCGTTTTTTTTTTTTTTCGTACACTCACATCACGGTACTATTTCCCCGTAGTCTGGTATGGGTGGCTATTCAATTGTAAATGATAAAAATGCTTAGTAGGCTGTATCGAGATAGAAAAAAAGTGAATATCAAATGCATTAATTTCACTTTTGAATGAATGCTGGACTACGGCCTTGGCAATGTCTTTTTTATTTATCCTTGTTCGTGTCACTGACCAAGTTGCACAACAGTTTCTGTTATATCATAGTAAACAAATAAATGGAGTCGCCTGCGCGCGTAAGAAACGATTTACATTTCCTTGTTGTTGAGTATATCCTCATTAAGGCAACATCTGAATATTTTCATTGTAAAACTAAATTGTGACATTATTATGAAAACAGTTAACATGTTCCCAGAGCATTTCTGTCACTTTTAATAATAGGTATAGTATTTCAACTTCATTCTTTTTATCTTTCCTTATTTTTATTCTCGCTCCCATCTGTTTCTTTTTTCAAATGCCCCAGGTTTGTCTTTTGACATTCCTGGTTTCTCTCCTGACATGGCGTACTTGTAACCCACTTCTGAGGTTGGGGCGCCTGGAAGGCGGGGTTACGTTGCCCCGATGATATGATGGGTGATGATGATGATAGTGGTGCGCCAGGAGAGTTCCGAATCCTAACCTTAACCTAAGATGGATATGAATGATGATGATTGCGATGGCCACATGATTTCGGGGACCGTTTGGGCCTTAAAGTTTTCCTGACATTTGTCTTACAGGTGAAGAAAACCCCGATAAAAACCTCACCCAGAAAAACTGTCCCGACCGGGATCGAACCGCGCCCGCTGCGTGACAAGGCACAGTGACCACAGGGGTGGACTCGCTCCCACTTGTAGTCCTATGGAATTTACTAGCTAATTCCCTGGTGCTAGTCAATAATAAGCAGGGTGCATGAACTCTGAACCCTTTATAATTTAAAATCTTCACATATTCATAACAGTAACAAATCCCATGTTTTAATCGATACAGTTCCCGAGATATTGTAATTTTATTTTGTAATTGGACGATGTTATGCATCAACCGGCTAAACGCCATTTAAAAGATGACATTTTGATGTCATCTGTTGCACTGACTCATGAAGTATGTGTACACATATTGTTTTGAGCCAAATCTTTAAATATAGCCGTATTATTAAAGAAAATGTAAACACCATCACTCCTACCAGAGATTTTATGTTTTGCAACAGACGGCTGTGAAACAAGATCTTCATAAAAATGTTAAACTAAATTTTGCATTTTGTTGATGCATAACTGTCGAATGAGCAATATCCAGTATTGTTAGTTTGGCGCTACAATAAATAGTGAAGACTGACTTAAACTTTAAACGTATCTTTCTCGAAACTTAGATAGATAATGGCGCATAGCCGGCGGTTGATGCATAACGTCGTCCAATTAAAAACAGGCTATTTCAGTTACCGCATTGCATGTAGGCTACAGTAATATAGTATTTAGATGAAAAAGTAGTATATAGATTTAATCTGAAACTAACATAGATAAGTTTGCATATTAATAGGGTTAAGTATAAATAATTAAACTATTTTGTCTGTTCATACTTACCTCTAAGAGTTGTTTTTGTCGAACATATGTTTCAGAGCTTCTTAGCCCCATCGTCAGCGATTACAGACTGAATTTTCTCATGTTGTCGGCCCTGATTCTTGATTCCTGCTCTCTTTGCCTCTGGTCCAATGAATTTACTAATGAGGTTCCTTTCTGCGGGAATTTCAAAGTTCATAATTCTTTCCTTGTTCTTCTGTATGTAGATTTTCCCATATGGTGAGTTCATGTTTGTTTTCTGTTTTAATAATTTTGTGTTTACATCTATTTTGTGTTTTTCTGACCAAACATGAGCAGCCACTGCAGATTTTTCTACCCCCCTTTTTTTTTACATTCCTTATGTGTCCTTTAGTTCTAATGATTAAATTTCTTTTTGTTTTCCCTATGTATATCTTATCACAGTCTTTACATTAAGTACAAATGTTGAACTATGGAGATAAAAGCAAGAAAACACAGAAAATGGACATGGCCCAATTTAGTGCTCATTTGGCTGCTGATTTATGTTGTTGATATCCATAAACATTGTAGAAGTAGTGATTATATTGATGTTAATGCGTTATGCTATATTAATGGTGAAATAGATACTGGAAATGAAAATCGAAATAATGTTTCGACTGATGACTGAATACGATTACAAAAAGGGTTTTAATCCGGGACCTCCCAAATATTAATTCCAAATGTTGCAGTCTGAAACAAATCGGTCGATGCATCACGTTTAATTACCCAAAAATAAAATAAATTTAAAATGTGGCGAGATTAATACATTTTTTCTGGTGATGTGTGTCGAAAGAGAATTTCCTGTTTTCAAAATTGTGTAGGTGAGAGACCGAAGAGGAAGTTGAAACAGATTTTCTTGATAAATATGCGGTTTGTTAATTTTATAGTTAGGTAACCGTGGGACATTGATTTGAATAACACGAGTGAAAGCTGTTTGTGTAACATGGCGCACTTACATTCCATTATACTGTACCTACAAAATTACACTTCGGCATATTATATGTACAGGAAAAGAAATGTCTCTGACTATTTAACTCATGCCCCGAATGGTAGTCATTCACCAATCACGTTTCAATGAATTTTGTTTTACGACCAATGATAGTTGTGTTTCACCCCGCTCTTTATCGATTTCTCTTTATCAGCTCCTGCTTTTGTGATAAAGAAAGCTCCTCCTTTTTAATATACTGAAACAGGCCAGAGCATTATATTGCAGTGACTGACTCTCCAACAAATACATTGAATATAGCAAATAATGAACAGATTCCTTGATTTTACCGAGTTGTTTACTAAAAAATAAATTAATAACCTATAATGTTGGTTATAATATACAGTTTGATGTTTCATTATCTATCCAGTAGGGTGCATTCTTACAATATTGCGATCCTATTTGGCAATAAATAATATGATCAAGTTGCAGTGAATAAGCATAACCTCGAATTTCTGATTTATTTTCAATACATTTTACATTAAATATATAAATATTTTATAATACCGGTAACTATAGGCCTATTTAAATAATTATTTTTGAGTAAACAGCTTAATTTTATTCGTTAAATAGTCTTTTTTTCCATTTGTCTTAATTTCCTGTGATTTGTGCAGAGCGATCAGTATAGTATTGGACAGCAGACGCGGGGTTTGTGCTGTCCGATAACAAAGGTTTACACATGCAGACACGGGACTTGAAATGTGCGCTGACACATTCACGGTCGCAGTCAGATTGTGTGCCTCGAGTGGATAATGTGTTCGCTTTTTTTTTTTTTTTTGATCTGAATGATGTGCGAATAATGTAAATTGAATGACGTTTGTATAAATGTAAACTGTATAAATACCAATATTTTTCTACTGAACAACGTGTATTTATTTATGATCAATATTTGTTAACTCAGTCTGCCAGCCAAGTACGAAGACTTTTTTGAAACATGATTCCCGGGTGTAAAACTTCCATTACGTTCAACAGTTCATAATCTGTACAAAAAAATTCCCGCAACGGGAAGTGTGGAGCCTAAGAAGCCACACAAGTCGCGTAGCGTTCTCACAGAAGAAACAATAGACAACATCGGTTATCAATTGGAGCAGTCTCCTAGAAAATAATTTAAGCGCCTTTCGCAACAAGTAGGAATTTCTTATGACTCTGTACAAGAAGCTACTAAATAATTTAGTACAACAATTATTGTTAAAGTTGCATCCATATAAAATAACCAAGACACAAGCCCTTCAACCGGGTGACCCTATTCGCAGGCATGCATTTTGTGAGTGGATGCTAAATAGACCCGCATTTAATATATTTTTCGGATGAGTCGTAGTTCCATCTCCATGATTACGTGAGTTCACAAAACAATCGCCATTGGTGTCCTGAGAACCCTGATATCGTACATAAAGTGTCCCTCCATGATGAGAAAATTTGTATATGGTGCGCTATTAGCGGCGAAAGAAGCATAGGCCCCATTTTCTTTCAGAATACAGTCGATTCTCGTACATATGTGAATGACATTCTGACACCCTCCTTCAGGGAATTAACCGACAGGGAGCGTGATTTCGCATTCTTCAAGCAAGACTCTGCTACAGCTCATAGAGCTGATATTTCAATGCGCGAAATTCAACATGTGTTCCATGACAGAATTTTAAGTAGGGATTTTTGGCCTGCTTGTTCTCCCGATATAACCCCCTGCGATTTCTATCTCTGGGGCAGATTGAAAAATGCTGTGTGTAAGAAAAACCCACACACTCTGGAAAAACTGAAACGTAATATCCGTGACGAAATTAATAACATCAGTAGATGAGAACTACAGCCAGTTATGGGAAATTTTATAAAGATGGGTCAAAACTGTATGAACAACTAAGGTGGACAGTTCCAGCACCTGCGTCAATAAAGTTGGTAAGTACGACAATTTGTAAATAGTTACGAAAATGTGTGTGGTTGTATTTCCGCGATCCTACGCTGTCCGTTCCCCGCCGCGAGTGCGTCAGCAGTGTATAGTGAAATCCCCGCATCTGCTGTCCAATGCTATACGATCGCTCTGGTAGTATTAGCGAATATGAATATAAGATATACAACTTGGTAGCACAATTATAACTTAACAGCGAACAAAATTCAGTTGTGCTGCGCATCACTAGAATTCTAGGACGTAATGTTCCCTTTCCAGCTACTTTGTGCTAGGAATTCCCCGTGATAACGTGACTTAGTTGTGTTAGTTTTAGAGGCGTTCGATTGCATCATCGTTGTTATTGCTTATTACACAGCATTATTTTGATGTTAATACCAACTGCAATTCAAATGATATGGGTATTGACGTTGATTGATTGATAAAAATATGAAGAGGGAAACAGCGGTTTGGGTAAGGTGAGAATGTATCAAGGTGAGAATGTATTATCACTGAATTTTGTTATAGCTACAGTAATAGACTATACTCTAAATTGGGAATCTTCAGCAAACGTGCATGGTTTCGATTTTGGCTCGGGAAAATTTTGGTTTCCGGGTTCAAATTTTCTGCTGCTATTTTTTTTCCCTGTAAGACTGAAATGTGAATACTGTTTAATATCCATCCATAGTAATTCTGCCCGAAGGCAGGTCCTTCACTGCAATCATAGCATTTTCATGCTATGCTTGCAGCTTTACTAGGGAATTGTAGGTGTGGTAGCTTCCCGTTGCTTTCCACACCGGTGAAGGATGATAATGATGATGATAATGATAAGGATGATGATGATGATGATGATGGCCATATGATTTCAGGGACCGTTTGGGCTTTAAAGTTTTCCCGACATTTGTCTTACAGGTGAGGAAAAACCCCGATAAAAACCTCACCCAGAAAAACTGCCCCAACCGGGGATCGAACCCAGGCCCGCTGCGTGACAAGGCAGCACGCTACCTCGAGACCACAGCGGTGGACACTGGTTAATATAAGCTAGAATAAAAAATGAGTAGGCCTATACTTTTCCTATGTGTTTCTAATAATCCCCTAGCTAGTTTCCATCACTTATTTTTTTTAATGAGAATGGCAGTAGAATCTTATAACTTTAAGATCATAAAATATCAATAAAAAATACTTAATCTGGGATAGAACTTGTCATTTCGAGATCGTTAGCAAACACATTATCTTGCAGATATATAAGAAACAGCTGCAATTCCTCCATTACTATGTATCATTGCATTCAACTATAACAATGTTTGCAGATAGTATCAAACTTTATGGCTCTTATACTTGCTAAAAAGCCAACTAGATAAATGTATAATTGTAGGCTTTCACGGCCGGCGCGGCGTATTTATCCCTTTTTGGTTCGTGTTCCGGTTTTCTCGTAACTCGACGCTTCGTCTACTGCTGCGGTAGACCTCATCAGGAGATTCTGCGTGCTCTCTGTGAACTCCTCAAGAGTCGGCTGCAGATTGTGTGTGTGTGTGTGGTTTTTTTTTTTTTTTTTTTTTTTTCCAGTCTGTCTTGGAGAGAATATTGCTAATCTTTATATGTAAATAAAGTAGTTATTGGTCATTCATTCCCAGTGTTCTTCTTGTATCATGTATTCGTTCCCATAATAGAGTACGTTCCATTCGTCCACAAATCCTCCTAGCTTTTGTCGTTTTGAAGATTTGTTTGCATCGTAGAAATTGAGGGGTCGTTTTCGTGTCTCTGTATCGTAGAAGAAAACTTAAGCCAGTCTGCAGCCGACTGTTGAGGAGTTCACAGAGAGCACGCGGAATCTCCTGATGAGATTTACCGCAAGCAGTAGACGAAACGTCGAGTTACGAGAAAACGGACCACGGTCATTTAACCCTGAAGACGAACCAAACAGGGAACATAGATAATGTGTGTAAAAAATCGCAGAATTTTATGTCAGTGAGCATATTCGCAAGTTTTTATTCACTCTATTATATTATTATTATTATTATTATTATTATTATTATTATTACTATTAAGAGGTTATTTGTGTTTTTAGACCATCTTCTAAAATTGGTTTCATATTAGATCCCACAATCCGTTTTGAGACTCATAGCGGCCAACCTGAGGAAGTTGACTGTGAAAAGAAAGCCATAGGCTATATGAGCTAACAATTGACTATTACAAAGATAAATACCAATTAGATAGTATAACTGTCACAGGATTGATGATCAGGCAAGATGTACTATACCAGGATTCTTAGCTAAATTTTGGAATTCCTTAGATTTGGACAGGGTGTATCTTTCTAAAATTGCCATCGCTACCATTAGAGGATCAATTTTAACAAACCATCTTTACAAAATTTCTACTTTATGGTATGTATACTTCAATTAAAATTTGAAATTTTAAAATATATTTACAAAATCTATTTAATCAATTTCGAAAATTAATTGTCTGTATCACTTTGTCCTTGAGGCAATCCCCTAATGAGGAAAGTTGTATATAATAAAAAAAAACCTACATTAATGGCAACGCACGCTAGAACGTTGGTATTTTAACGTTAATAATATCCTTAGATTTATATTTAATATCTGTCCATTCACAATTTTCACGTGTTCATTACAAGCAATATAAATTCTATCCAGTGATCCTTATTTTACGATTTCTGTAGATAAGGAAGCTGAGAAACTAACCATTCCATATTATATAAATGATATTTGTCATATTTATTGTTAATGTTACTTAGATTAGAAAGCAATTCATTTAATAATGGCATGGCAATGCAAATGTAATTATTATAATAAAAGTTGAAAAGCGTGACTGATAACAATGCGTTATGCCTTCTAAAACTTTCTTTCGATTTGACGCTTCTTTTTATTTCCTCTTTTTTTAAGGGGTCATTATAGCAAACTTTTTTAAAACTCAGACAGATATACTTAGAATGTCCAGAATGTTAATAGACAAATTTGTATTTATATATTTATACATACAATTTCGACTAATACCAATGGTAACATAATTTACATAATTCTAGCTCGCTTATTCTATAGAATCCGGAGGTTGATGGCTGCGCAGACATAATAGCCTATCTCCATAATCCCTATGCTTAGCTAATATTTTAAATCATTCTGTTTATAATTCATCTCCCTAAAATCATGATCAATGCTATTCTGCCGCCTCATTCTTGCCCTACCTACTGGGCGCTTTCCCCCAGAATTGTTTATAAGAATTTTCCAATCCCTCTTATATTCTTCATTCGTGCCACACATCCTTCCCATTAAAGTTTATGAAAAATTTAACTATTCTTATTACATTGGTGCCCCATAAAGATAATGTAATTCATAATGTAATTGTCTCCATTAACCTGTCAGTTTGTCTCTCTTTGCCACAAATCACTTTATTCTCAAATACTCCTGATCGTATCTTCTAATGTAGGCCTACGAGTAAAAAATCGTAAAATGCTAAGTAAATGTACAGTGCATTATTAATTTGACTGTTGATATTTAAAATTATCAAATATGCACAAATTACACTGGTCGACAAGGTTTTCTTCACAAGAAATCTGATTAGTGAATCTAGTGCATTTTTTCATACTGCATTCAGATATGTAGTCAGAATTTTCCCATCAGGCACAGTATTTTTGTGACCGCTACTTTTTTTAAAATTGATTTTAGCATTTTGTTTGACCTTATATGAAGAGTTCCCTGTACCAGTATATGCAGATATGACCTTAACTCATAACTCTGATTCTGACCTAGCTCAAACTGAAAATGATTCAGATGGAAATAAAAATGATCTTACATAAAATATGCCCGAAAATAACTATCTACCACTTTCTAGGTAAGTCAGAATGAGTTAGAGTTAGATGGATTTTATTAAAAATTATAGATGAATATCAAAGAAAACTCATGGCTGATAGGAAAAAAACTTAAATGATATTTAAATTCAGGATGAAAAATACTTCTAAAATCTCATATTTTTATTCTTGTGAAAGAAAAAAGTTCGTTTTTGTCGACCAGTGTTGTCTGTAATTAATCTTCTCCTTTGTTTGTCATGAACATGATGGAAGTTTCTGCAATCCGATATAGAGAATTTCCGTATTTGATCTAGGAAGACAGTCATATGATCTTAGGGCTGACTGTAATCATAAAGTGAGTGAGTGTGAACTACTAACAGTATCAAACAATAAATAGAGCTTACTGTTTTGTGGGCACCGACTGGTTCTTTATTAAGTTGTTTACTCCATAGCGCAACAGGCCTAGAAGGCCCTTGGCCTACCAGTCGGATGCTGTCACAGTCACACCTGTTAGTCACAGATGTGGACAATCATATTTCCAGTATAAAGTGACACGTGGTCAGCATGTCGGATTCCGCAGCTGTTATAACCCGTTTTCTCAACCTGGAGCCACTACCCATTATAGCTACCCAAATTCTTCACGATGTTGGGTGTACACCGGTACCATACTGACCCAAATTCCCCCATTGGGATTCGAATCAGCGCATGTCCTGTAGTTCTGCATAAAGGTTCCATGCCTTAAACTGCTCGGCTACGGCGCGGGATTCTTAGCAAGTAGTATTAATATTTATTATAAAATTCTACAATATATTAACGATAAAATATGTCAATATATAGTAAGTTATAACAATAAATGTATTTATAAAAGTAGCAAATAATGAAACATAGGCCTATGTATAACCGAGGCATCGCATCGTGACAAATGGCATGTCCTCTTGGCGACATGTTTGAATTTAATTTGACTATTTAACTCATTCCCCAATATTTCAATATAAATTGAAAATTTGTGTTTCAGACTTGAAATTAAACAAAACAAACCTAAAAAATATATTTCTATCCGATGGACATTAATCGAGTTAATACAATGATATACTTTGGCGCATCTATAGTGGATGACATTTGAATAAAATTATTACTCATTAACATGAATAGTTTTAGGAACTTCTCAGATGGGAATATCTTCTTTTCGAACTGCAGCATAGCTAACACAAATTGATAATCTTGAAACACATCCTTGTTTACCGACTCTGTTCCTGCTTTGAAAATCCATTTATTGCAGTTCCTATTATTGCTGCTTGCCCATACGACTTCCAAAATAATCGTGCCACAAGAAAAGGGATGATACATTTTATGTTTCCCTTCACTAAATTTTGGATGCAGAAACTTCTTAAAATCGTCAATGTAGTGGCTATTCAACGAGTTAAAAATTATACTCAAAGTGCTGTTATTCGAGCTGTGTGTCCCTGAGGTCACAGCAAGATAACTTAGTTTTCTTGACTAATATTTAGAGAATCCAAATTCGTCAAGTATAAACGAAACTTTTATTTCCTTCGATGAATTCTCTGTATCGATGAAATATTTTAACTATTTCACAATAACATTTATTTAAAATCACTTTTATAAGATTCATGGTGTGTTCAGTTGAGGTATTATTCAAAATTAAAATATAAATTATGGAATATGGAATATTGACCAGTTTGAATCCTGCCGATGATGGGACAAGTGCCGAAAGCGCTACAGTTAAATAACTAATTAAGTTGAGGCGACGGACCTTTCAGGTGAATATTCCATAATTTTATATTTTTATTTTAAAATCCACTTTACAGGTTGTATGATACATTGCACAAGCAGAAGTAGAACTGTAAACTGTGCTGGTTATAGGAATCTCTTTCTTAACCTTCCCATTTTACCTTCGAGGGCTAATATATTTCGAGTTTATTTTTTTAACTGTGATAACATTTATTAAATCTACTAAAACTATATATTTTTTTAGACCAGCCTCATGGGCTAGTGGTCAGCGTTTCTGAATACTGTTTATGAGGTCCCGGGTTCGATACTCTGTCAAATCACAGGATTTTTTCCTTAAAGAGAATCATTCCTGTGGTTGCCCATGGTCTGGAATTTAGGTTAAGTTTAGGTTAAGAACTCTCCTGGCGCTTCATTTATCACCCATCATATCATCGGGATAACGTAACTCCGCTTCTAGGAGCCCCAACTTCAGAAGTGGGTTACACTTAGCAATGCCAAGAGAGAATACCAGAAATGTCGAAATGACAACCTGGGGGCATTGAATAATTTTTTTTTAATGTAGACCCAACCATGGATAATAATCCAACGTGGCTCATTAAAGGTGTTTCACAGCTATATCTATGTTTATGGAAAAGTGAACTTTACATGTTAAATGTGGCTGAATAACACATATTTATCTCTGTTTCAAACGACGTTTGTAGAATTAGAATTACTGTTAACTTTTCACTGATTCATTACTTAGAAAAATTACAAGAAATGTAAGGAAATCTTACCTTCCTATACCGTTGCCTTAGAGTTACATGGAACAACTCTCAACCAGGACGGCGATTTACTGGCATCACAAAGAGGGGAAAAAAAAAAGAAAAAAAAACAATCATCAGAATTTGCTAGTTGTTAACTAATAGCTTATAAATAGAGCGAGGAATTATATGAAAAAAATTATACGAAAATATGAAATCGTAAAGACAAAATATGAAAAATATGAAAATTATGACGCAAAAATATTATGAAGCTACTATTTTCTAAACTTTTTACATATATTTATATACATAGGCCCACTATAACTTATAAGTGTACATACCAGCACATAAATAAGACAAACAGAACTTATTTATAGCTCAAGAAATCAAGATATTCACTGTATTTCGATTTTAATTAGCTTTTTCATTAATTCTGACCCAATATAAAATATATTCACAATATGAAACAATTTTAATGGATCACGCCATAGTGTAGTTGTATAAGGAACGTGGTGCAAACAGGAAAGTCGTGGGTTCGAGTCTCGATATTGTCAAGATTTTTAGCTGGACCAGATCTTCTGGTGGCATTGTGGACCTGGGGTCTCATCCTAATGGAAGTGAGTACTAGATGCATGTTCAGGGCACAAATGCGGCCATAAGGCAGATCCGACAACCCGGCACACATCTCGTGTCTATTGTCTAGAAAGATGGGAGCTTCAACATACCACTACCCCAAAGGCCTCCCAAGACTGCAGTGGAATCACTTTACCTTCATAAATAAAAACTGAGAGGTTATATATAATACAATTAATTAATGTACTGAATATTTAATTATCAAATCCAAACATATGCAAGAAACAAAACATTGTAACCAAAACAAACAGGTTTCCATGAAACATAGCGTCAGCCTCTAACGGAAAAGAGAACCAGACACTTGTTTCGGGTGTAAAGGCGGTCGTCACGCAGGGCTGACATCTCAAGCCGTTTGTCTGAAAAGGTGGGAGTCTTAATCTCCTTCTACCCCTAAGGCCTTCTGAGGCCTATAGTGGGTTCGATTTTCCTTTTACTGTTCAGTGATATTATATGAGCTGTTTGTATTGTGGAAATGAGAAAATAAAAATGTAAATGATAAATCATTTTTTATTCCTTCAACATTTCTTATTTTTCTATTGTTTTAATCAAATATTTCATTATTAGGTTACTCCGTGGCGAAGCCTCACGCTCACCTCTTATCATTGGGGTTTCGAGATCGAGTCTCGATTACTCCATGTGGATTTCTTGGCGAACGAAACGAAGTTTGGGCAGGTTTTTCTCGGGGTTTCTCCACTTTCCTCTACTACAGATTTCATTCCACCATTTACCATATTCATCCCATCCATTTCGTTCATTCACCCATGTGACGATGCGTCAGGCATGGTCGTTTACAGAGCTTTATAAATATAGGGGGCTTTACCTCATCTCATCCTTCGTCCAGACCCTAAATTGGACACAAGTTGAAGATTTTATAATTATCATTATTATTATTATTATTATTATTATTATTATTATTATTATTATTATTATTATTATTATTATTATTATTATTATTATTATATTTCCTTATTATTTATGTTTATCTTGTAGTTTGTAAATATAATATCGAAGCCCTTGAAAACATTTAATGAACTCCTTTGTTGAAGGCGTTCGTTAAATGTTTTCAAGGGCTTTGTTGAAGGTATAGAATACTTTTTTAAATGAAATATTCGTTAATAAATAGATATAGATAATAACCTATTTTTCTGTTATAAGTAATCAATAACAAAATATTTTTCCAGTTAATTTTCAAATTACTTAGCCTTAACCCTATCAAAAAGTAAACAATGTTTTATTATTGAATTTTAATTTTAAAATACACGAATTTTTATCTCAAAATTAAATTTAAATATTGGTTAGTTAAGATCGTCATTAAAGGCTTAATTGTTAAACGAAAACTGTGAGAATTGGTCATTAGGAATAACTTTTTGGATAATCCAATTTAAAAAATATCATTAAGTTTATTTTTACGAATTTTGTGATTTCTACGTTTACAATATTTATTTATTTCTCTGTTATAATTATATTGGATAAATGCAAACTTTTGTAATAAACCTACAGTGCCATATAGTGGAAACGACGGTTTGAGAGTAGGGCTAGCCATCAACTATAGACCACGTTGAGATGTTAGTTTATACAATGCAGTATATTACTGAAAATGTTCCTATAGACTATTATTTTACGACTTTTTCCCTTAATTTTCCATCGTTCTTGCCTTTCATATCTTATTATCAATAATGTTTAATTTTGTATACGTATATATAATTTTATTTGCATGAAATATGATTGGAGAATTATTACTTTTAAAGCAGTTATTTACATAGGTTATTTATTTTTAAGTTACTATACTGGTCACGCTATCTTTCTCCCGTCAGTATTTTCCCTCCCTCTATTACTCACAATCATACTCTTCCCCGCCAACCAACTGGTTCTCACTTTTAAATGATTCCGCTAGATGGCACTGGCGGCAGATAAACTATTCCCTGCATAAAATCTAAATTATTAATGTACATTGTAATTATCTATGATAAAATGTTATATCCAAATGAAAAGAAAATAGGATTATAGTACTTTCAGTACAGATATATTTCATATTTATTAATTTACAGTATTTATCATAAATTTAATGTGTCAAGATATCTTATGATGAAGTACGGAGCAAAGTTTACTTGTATTACTAGCGATTTTGTTCTCGTTGGCTTTGCGCAGTGGCAATATCGTAACCAATGAGGTTTATCCGAGGTGCGATTATTGCTAGTTGAAAACTTATACCAATACCCCGCCAAGTGCACGTGAAATATCGTGCGCTTCGGCAATTTTTGCAAGCTCCTACGGGAGCAATAAATCCCTTCATAAATTTAAGTTTCTCATCAACATCATGATTTTGAATTTTGGGTTGAATTTAGATTACAGTCCTGAACACAAACTGTAAAAATGAAAATTCACTTAAAACCATAGAGGTGCCTCTCAATATTAATTTTAGGAAGTAATCTCATACTGCTACGCCCTCCTAACCTCAGCCGGTCACGTTGCCTCAGTCACATAAAAAGTACCCTATCAAATCTCATACTTACTTTTACTCACTGGCACTATCGAACCCGCAGGTTCATGGCCGCACGGATATAAGCTCTCCATACATCCCTATCCTGAGCTAATGCTTTCCAATCATTCTCTGTATAATCTACTTCCCTCAAATCATAGTTAATATTATTCTCCCACCTCATTCTTGGTCTACCAACTGGGCGTTTTCCCTCTGGCTTTCCTACAATAAACTTCCATGCGCGTCTTTCATTCCACATACGTGCAACATGTCCTGCCCATCGCAGTCTACGAGACTTAACTGTTCTTATTATACCTGGCTTCCTATAAAGACCATGCAGTTCACTGTTATGTAGTCTTCTCCATTCACCTGTTTGTTCATCTCTCTTGGGTCCAAAAATTTTCCTAAGTACTTTATTCTCAATTCCGATTCATTTAAAAATAAAATTGTAAGCTCAACACAAATAGGAATGAGATGCACAAATAAATTAAACATAGACTTAACTCTGAAAATGCGTGCTATTATGCATTATAGGGACTCTTGACGTCCCAACTCCTTTAAAAAACATCAAACTGAAAATATATAAAACAATTATTCTACCAGTTATATTATATGGATGCGAAACATGGATTCTTACTTTAAGGGAGGAAAGGAGATTACGAGTATTCGAGATAAAGGTGTTAGGAAAATTTTGTTGCCAAAGAGAGATGAACAGACAGGTGAATGGAGAAGACTTACATAACAGTGAACTACATGGTATCTATAGGAAGCCAGATGTAATAAGAACAGTTAAGTCTCATAGACTGCTATGGGCAGGACATATGGCACGAATAGAAAATGAGAAATGTGCATGGAAACTTCTTGTAAAAAAACAAGGAGGAAACCGCCCAGTGGTAAACCAAGAATGGGGTGGGAGAATAACATTAACTATGATTTGAGGGAAGTAGATTATACAGGGGATAATTGGAAAACAGCTCAGGATAGGGATGTATGGAGAGTTTATGTCTGCGCAGCTATGTGTGCCAGTGAGTTAGTTAGTTAGTTAAGCTCAACACAAGCAATGCTACTTTGTGAACAATTTTCGCATGTTTTATTCTTACTCCTTCAGAAGAAAGTTACAAGGACTTTGCCAGCTTTCCAGATGTCTTTAAATAAATTATTTTCAATTTTTTTTTTCAATATTCATCAATTAGTAAATTCACTAAAATAATAAAAATCAATTGAATTGTGATTCAGTTGATTTTTGTTAAGAAAACCTCATAATATAAAATTCCCAACAGTATCACTAAAATAATTTACACAATTTCCTAAGTGTTTATTTTAAAAAAATTCCACTTTTAGATGAATATAGTAAATATGAGAAATCACTATTTATTAGGAAATAATTGAAAATGTTAGACCTATACAACAAAAAATATTGGCAAAATTTTTGTAATGATTTTCTGAAGTACCAGTCACAATAAAAAATGCAAAATTGTTTACAAAGTAACATTTTTTGTGTTGTTTCCATTAAGAGATATAAAAAAAGGATCTGGATAATGGATATGCTATTGCAGCAACATTTGATGAGTCTGGTCTAATGAGAAATGATATTCTATATTTGTTTTTGTGTGTTTTAAGAACCAAAACCATAAAATAATTTAGGCACAAGTTTTTAAATCTTCTTAAAATGAAAATTTAAAAATACCTTAGGTTTACAAGAATGTAGCAAAAATAAATTCAAACTAAAAACCTATGCACCGTTTCTCTATTCTGAACTATTCGTATGTGAACACGCACACATCAACTCTGTTGTTAACCAGACTTGTCATGATTAATTTGTTTACTTTTAAAAATGAAATATCACTGATTCATTTATTGCCTTGTAGTAAAATTAATATTTTAAAAAATATACATTTTATAATTACTGCAGGAAATACATTATTCAAGACAAACAGAATTTTCTCAATGAAACTTAAGTCACATACATAGTTGAAGATTCAATATTTCAACAATAAACATAATTATTTTATATGTAATTTTATAAGAAGACTATTTACACTTTTATTTACTAGCTTCCTATTACCCCCAAGGGCCTTCCAAGTCTTTTGCTTAGAAAATCTAATAGTTCATTAGAGAAGGAGCCATATTATGTACATTCTTCAAGGTGCAGCAGGCTGAGAAGGCCCTTTTCCTACCAGCAAGTTGTTGGCCCAATTTCCATATGAGAAGAATCCAAATAGTTTGACATTTTAGGCTTAAAGATTTATTTAAGCCTAAAACAAATGTCTACCTTCATTATTACCAAGAAATTGGTAAATAGTTAAAGATAAGGGTGAATTGTTTTTGTTAAAAGGCTCAATTGACTGAATAGTTTTGTTCTATAAATAATTAGCATCACTTCATATCAAGATAATATTTTTTTTGCACATGTTAAATTAATGTTATAAAAGGCATAGAAAGTTCTCAACAAGGTAAAAGTAAGGATGAATTCAAATTTACATAACACAATATTGACATTATTTAAAAATTTGTAATTCAAAATATTTTCTATAACAGATCAATTATAAATTTGTTTTTTTTTAATAAATCACAAACATATTTTAGTACAACCTATAACCGGTAGGTTCTTGCAATACACTTATAGATATTCTTGAAGCACAACTTCATTACACCTACTGTAGAGCCTGAAAAAAAAAGATTAAAAAATAAATAACACTATATATATATATATATATATATATATATATAATATTTGTCAGTGTCCTTCACAATCAAGGTCTTCCCAAATCTTAAATAAATATAATTAATAATTGATGATCTAGGTTCATACTACTCTAAGTAAATGTATTATTTAAGAATTCTAGTTATGTCAATGTCATATATCTATGGGCAATGGAAGAATAAAACAGAAATTTGATATTTTGATTTTTTAAAGGTGTTACTAACCAAAAATACTGAATTCATGATTTATTATCAAATGGCTATGGAAATGAAAAATTCACTAAATCTCATAACAAGAATTGAAAAAAAGACTGACTTCAAACAGTGTGATCCTAAACCATTGTATATGTATTATGTAGTACATGTGTACACTTACATGCTTTTAAGTTATTTTTGCGCTATTTCACAAGCAGTCAAAACTTACATTGAAAATTAAAATTACAGTTCTTGAAAATACTTAACTTACAAGATTGGAATACTGATATTAAAATAAACTAATAATAATGATAACATTAAGTCTTTATTGTCACCATTCTATGTTTATTCACTTTCTTTTTTAAGTTTAAAACTTCAATATTGGGATGTTTCTTCTCTGGTTGGCAATGAGCATTCTAATATGCTGTGTATGTTGGCAGCATCTCATGATTCTAAATTATATCCACTTTTATCTGTTGGTACATGTGTATGGTGTCTAACAGGCTTAGAATTTTTTTGGTTCAACTTTGGATTATCTTACCTTTAATTTTCCATAGTATATTCTTGTAATACTGTTGTTCTACATACTTCTTCTGCCTTTATTAACATTTCATAATATTTTTAACATTTGCAACAATACTTATAACTTTTTTACAATTATTACATTTTTTATATAGGCTATATATATATATATATATGCAATGATTTCTTCGAAGTTATGCAGATTGTTGTGCATATGCACAAACACTTAAAGGAACTTCTGCTAAATGGTGGAGATATCTGTGAAATCTGAATGACCAACATTCAAAAATATACTTAAAAAAATAGATGTTCACTCACTTCATTTTGTTAGGTTCCGAATGGGAAAAGTTAGTATACACTTCATTAAAAAAAAAATGCATGTAAATTATTTTGCTAGGTTAGGAAGGGGAAGTTGGTGTACATCCATTTCTAATAAACGTTTGGGAATTTATTGCAAGATTGGTCATATCGATTTCACATCTACGTGGTTCCATCTAGTGACAGCACTATAAACTTTCTGTAGGACTTCACATATAGTTAGAAAATTTATTAGGTAAGTTAAGCTAAAGTTTTTTTGCATTATTTTTGTCGCATAGTGGAAACTTTATCTCTAAATTTCTGTTATCTCTTAAGATTAATTTTTTGACTCACAGGTGTTCTGAATAATGCTACCTCACTTTCATAACTTAACCTACACTACAAATTTAAACTAATAACATAATCAAACAAAAAGAATAAAAATATGTTAGGATGATTTAATTTAGTTAACTTTTATCAGGTTATATCAGTTTAAGGTTAAACTTCAAAGTTAGTAAAATGAAGTTAGTAGCATTAGGCTTACTCTGAAATTTTACTTACCTAAAATTTTATACATATGTAGCCTTCCCAATCACTCTCATAAGAAAATGCGGAAAAACTTAGGATTTGATCTTGACGGCCTCATTTTTTTTAATCTGTGAAAGAAATATTGAAGAATAAGTACACTTATTAATGTGGGGTATAAAACAATAGACTTTTTAAAGGTGCATTCTAATTGAAATGTAAGCATGATAATGTCATGATGGAACAATATATATGGCATGACAATTTACATAATTCACAGTTAAGCCTATTATTTGAAAAAATAAACTACATTTTTAAGAAAAAAGATACCATTAGCCATATTTTCCAACTTCACTTTCTCCTTCACATTGTAGAAAATTAATTTAACAATTAACTTTGATGTATTAATAATATTATATTATATTCAACCTCAAATTTCTCTTCGTACAGAATAGAGAATGACATAACACATACCTTTCGGCTGAAGCTTCCATAAAGCGCAGTGAGAAATTGTTTTAAGTCCCAGGCAGACAAAACATGGATTGCACCAATTGGGTTTTATTTTCAAATTATTTCTCACCATTTACAATAAATTTTATACATTTTCTGACGGTTATTTCAATATTTTCTCTATGATATTTAACTACATACGTAACATGAAGACGTGGCAGCCGTATTGATTTTAACTAAAATTTTATATAACAACAATACATGTTCCAGTGCAGCCAACATAGAGCATGTACTTCAGAATTTCATAACTTACTATTTATTTTTGGGCGTTGCATTCTTTCACATATTAGAGTGCTTAAATTGCGTTAGGTTAGCTTTTAGGTTGGTCTTTCACAGGTTAGAGTATTATCGCCTCACTATGATTGTTATCCAGCGGCTCGCTTTGTTTCCCCGAGCTGTCATATACAATTAAATACAAAGATGCCAACTACCGTCACTATAATAATTCCCCATGTTAATCATTGTCAAGCATTGTCGCGCGGCACCCGCTTTTATATAAACGGACAACCATCATAGTGAGGCGATAATACTTATATTGCGTTAGGTTATATTTTAGGTTCATTAAATATCGTGAATATGTTGGCTGCATCGCGTGATTACATAGTGTAAACCGCTTCGCGTTTGTTGGCGCATGCGCGTGGTGTCTATTTTTTCACTGCGTTTAATGGAAACTTTATCCCAAACTTTCATGTAACAGCCATAATTACAGTTAATTAATTAAAATTTCAATTGTCCAATGAGAAAATTGAGCCACTGAAGCTGGCTTAGAGCTGACTACAGCGCTAACTGAATTTGCAAAAAATAAAATAAAATAAAATTACATTAGATTATATTTAAAAAAAATGTATCTTGTACCCTCATTTTCCAGGACGGCAGACCTCGCCTGAATGTTATTTTTTGTGTCATTATCCACGTTTCGTTTTCAAGTTGTATTTTGGTACCGAAATATCTTTATAAAATTTGAGAGTTGAGCCATTCCTTGCTTCAGTTTATAGCGATGTATTTTTTCGAATGCTCGCTATTTTGTAACATGAAATATTACAGCCTATATACTCGTATTAATTTGAAATAAAATAAATAATCTGATCTAATGTCATTATAAATATATTTTTATTGGCATTGATGAATCTGTATACTTTCTTTCAATTATATATCAATTTCACAAATATTTATACATATAATTCTTCTGTACGTTTGTATATCAGTGAACTCCTCCTAAACGACTGGATAGATTTTGATTAATTTTAATGTGTTTATTATTGGGTCCCTCGATGGTTTAGATTTACAATTGGACCCTCTAAAACCATTAGGTGTAGGAGTTCATCTGAAGTGAAAATTTAAAAATCTCTTTAGCGGTTACATTTTTCGATGTTTCACAATGAAACTCGGTATATCATATTAAAATAAACCGAGGTAGATATTATCCAAAACAGAGCGAAATCAGACAATTAGAAATGGAGGTTTATTTGAAACCGAAATTAAAAACTGCCTAAACGACTGGACCGATTTTGATTAAATATTTTGTATGTGTTTGATTGGGTACCTGTATGGTTTAGATTCACAATTAGACTCGGTAGGTGGCGCTGTGATCGGGTTACAAAATTGTTTTATGTTAGATGTGTAGTCAACTGCATTACCGACATATTCTGCACGGCATCAATGTGACGTCATTATGCACACGCTTCTTGAGTCACAACAGATGACAGTGAAGAGTTTTCTTGCGAGTTATTAACTAGTGAATTTTCTGGTAAAAAAGTGACATACTTTTATCGTCCGCCCATGACACGAGAATTGAACATTCGGACAGTATATATATATATTTTTTTAATTGACGCTATATGATGTAGATGTTAATGGCAATTTTAATATAAAAATATGAAATTATGTTACCCTATATGGCAATTAGGGTAGCAATGTTCAGTAATATTAAGAACCATTGCGTTTTTTTTATAAACGTGTAAATATCTAAAATCATAACGCGTCAAGAATTTGTAGTAATTTATTTTATGATTCAAATTTTAAATTATATACAATTATGATTAGTGATGGATGATAATTAAATTAAGCTCAGCAATGTCTTGGCGTCACAGAACAGCCATGATAACTACATGTTATTTGGATCAGGGATTTAAACTCAGTTCCTCCAGAATACTAATCTCAAACGCTTAGGTACTATCTAAGCCAACTCGCTCTGCAGTTATAATTTTATAAGCCTTGATTTATATAATCTAGCCTAGGCCTCATAAAATTACTATAGAAAATATTAAAGTAGATATCCTGAGAAGGATTCATCGTTATTAAATTATCATTTACCATATGGACCGTCTTTATCTTCTTCTTTTTCTTCTTCTTTTCACGTGATAGATCTAGTGGTCTGTTACGGTCTCAATCGAACATTTGAAGGGTCTACCCAAAGATTTCTTGCCTGATGGCTGGTAATTTAAGATTTGACGTGGTATTCTTGTTCTGCTTATTCTTCTTACTCGAGATTTCCAGTCGTTTCTGTATTTTTGTACATATTCCAAAACTGATTCTGTTTGTAATTCTTTGAGAATCTCAGAATTTCTTATATGGTCTGTTCTTGAGTAACCTGCAGTACGTCTCATAAATTTCATTTTCTGCCGCAGTTGGTGTTCATGTACACTGCGAATTGTCTAGGGCTTACTGCCGTAACATAATATGGGTCTGGCCAGTGTTTTATAAATTCTAGTTCGTGTGTGTTGCTGTACTGTATTTGGCTTGAAAATATTATTTATAATTTCTGTTGCTCTGTTAAATTTTATAATTTTTTTACTAAAATCGTTTTCCTCTTCGTATGTGACCGCTAGAACGATTTTTTCATTTTTCACTTCAGGTGAACTCCTACAGCTAATGGTTTTAGATGGTCCAATTGTGAATCTAAACCATCGAAGGACCCTATCAGACACACACAAAAAATTGTATCCGAGATAGTCTTTATATAAATTATTATTGCAATTTATTTTCTAATGTAGTATGTAGTTATAAAAGGCGTATATTTAGAGCAATATAAAAACAGAAACAAACTTTTAATACCAATATTATCAATTATGGAATTAGGTTGGCTATATAACACGAATAAAATGTTATGATTTATTTAATTGTGATTATGTATATAACTGCATATAAAGAAAAACAAATGGCCCAGGAGATAAATGCAAATATTATGTGTTGATAGTAGTCATAATATTATTTTTTTCTTGGAATATCAGGATAATGAATAAATACTTTAGAACAGCAGAAAAATATTAACATAAATGTTATATAGGTAAGTTTGCTATGTAAATGCGAATAAAATGTTATATTTTATTTAATTGTACATTTTTTACTTTTTGAATACTCATTGAGTACAAAGAAAAACAATATTTTTCTAAGAAAAAATATTGTTTGTATTGTTAATACAATTAATAACAGTATGACTATTTTATTTTTTGGAATACCTTAAATACGCACTGATTTAGAGCAGCATAAAAACTTGCAGTTTGCACTCACGAAATAAAGGAATGTTTTTCAATGTCATCAGCTTTAAAAGAGCATGGAAGCTTCGTGAATGGAGCTGTGGCTCTGGTATCGAAATATAAAAATTCCACTTGCGAATGGCTGAAGAACAAACGAGCTTCAACAAAGTATATAGCCCCAGGCTAGCTCGCGAAGTAATGAAATGGGCAGTTTGCAAATTAAACTCATCATTCTATTTGCAAATGAACAAATAATTTTGTAAGAATGAACCCATTGTCCCATCACTACAAGTATGAATACCAGAGGGAAAACATCCAGTAGGTAGGTAGGTCAAAAAAGAGGTGAGAGAATAACATTAACCATTATTTAAGGACACATCCAGGTTCGATATTGGGATTGAAATATTTAACTTGAACTTATGAGCGAGTACTTTATGGAAGCAATGATGAACAAATCCTGGATGGACTCAAAACAACAGTCATAAACTATGTGAATTTGATAGCAGTGCATGGTAACTACTTTAAATATGTAAACTCGAGTTCTTACATTATCCAAACTGGAAATCTGCACCTAGGACACACTATTAATTCTCTATGCACTATATTACATCAAATCTAATACACAACTCATTCCCGTTATTTTGTTAATATTAACTTTTGGGTATATTTGTAACGATCTATCGATTTTAAAGTACGGACTTAAAAATTCTCTATGCACTATTCGGCATAGAGAACCGAGCTATACAAGGTGTCATTACATCAAATCTCATTCCAGTTATTTTGTTTTGAGTATATTTGTAACGATCTATCGATTTTAAAGCATGTGCTTAAAATCGAATCCAAAAATTGTATAAATACGTAGAGATCACAGCTAGTCGAAACGAAGGGCAAAAATAAGTAAGACCTAAAAGATGGCAACAATCCATAACAGCTGACTTACTAATTGAAAATTTGTATTTATTAAATGCTGTGACATCAGATTTAAAAGGTTTTACTGGTTCTATTAGGACAACATATTTAGCAACTGAAATATTATAAAGTATTACATACGTATGTTTCTTCTATTATAATCTGTTATAAACCTATTGGCGATTCTTAACTGATCCCTCTGCCATCTGTGTATGAGAATCCTACTACGACGGACGTAGACATGGGTTCAGACATAGAGAACCGAGCTTATGAGATGCTTACGAGCTTATAGAAGTACCTGATGCCAGATCTAGTTCTTTCTGCCAATCGCTTGGAACGCTGCAGTCGCAGTATTCCGTAAGGCAAATTCGTCTGCTATATTCCAGTGACAGTGTGCCAATATACTTGCTAAATTAAATATTTCTTATTATTTGAAATAAGCTGATTTCATCTTAATTTTTATAGAAAAAATTGGAAAATGTTTAGATTACCTCAACTAATGGATGATATAAAATTATGATTAGTGATGGATGATAATTTAATTTAAATTGAGCATTGTCTTGGTGCCACAGAACAAAACACGAAAACTACATATTATTTGGATCAGGATTTTATCTTCGTTCCTCCAGAATACTAATCTCAAACGATATGTACTATCTAAGCCAACTCGCTCTGTAGTTATAATTTTATAGGCTTAATAAAATTACTATACAAAATATTAAATTAGATGTTATCATGGTAGGGATTCATCGATATTAAGTTATAATTTACCTATGGACCGTCTTTAAACCAAATTATTGTTGTAATTTATTTTTAATACAATATGCACTATAGTTATAAGTGTATATTTATATCAATGTTTAATATCAATTATTAATTGTAATTTTTTTAAAAACTAATTATGTATTAACAAAAACAATGGTCCAGTCGTATATGAAGCTATTTTATTTCTTGGAATGTCTAGATAATGAATAAATGCTTTTGAACAGCAGAAAGATTTATATCTTTACATCCAGAACAAGCGTCTGGCACTCATTTCCGTTAGAGGCTGAGTAGACCCCAGGGGCATAGTGCAGCCAGAAGGTTTGGGTCAGTTTAAAAATCCTGACCCCCACCGGGACTCGAACCCTCGACTTTCCGGCTTGTAGCCTTAACCACTACGCTACGACGTGCGTAATTAAGAGTGTTTCGGAATTCTGTTGTTATCCAATCTATTGATGTGGTCCATCCATTTAGCTCTGTATTGTGCAATTCTATCGAATAGTTTGAATATATTTATTTCGCTTCGTATATTTTCATTTCGTTTGCGATCTGTTATTGTATAGCCAGCCACACTCCTCAGAAACCTCATTACTGACGTTTCTATTCTTCGTTCCTGGTTTTTGGTCAAGACCCAGTGTTCCGATCCATATAGTAGTGTTGGAACCGCCATTGTTTTATAAAATTTTAAAAGTGTCTCTTTTCTAGTTCCTTCGAGACTTCGTTTTATGGTGCCACACATATAATTAAATTTATTTATTTTGTTTTCAATGTCTTCACTTTATCCATATGTCACATTGTATCCCAGGTAATTAAAATTTGCTTACCTGCTCTATTATTGTATTCTGTAATTGGAGTTTTGCTCTTAGTGGCCCATACCTCGAAAAGCTAAAACTTTTGTTTTCAAAGTAAATATTTTCAAGTTGTATGTTTTCACATATTTTACTTGATTTGTAAATTGCCCGTTGTAAGCCATCTTCTGTCTCAGATATCACAACCTAATCGTCTGAAAAAAAGTGAAGTATCTAATAAAATATCGTCTATTTTAAGATGTTCAGTTAAAACAATTTGCCAATTCTATATGGAATCGTCTATATATATATATATATATATATATAGATGGCGAAAGTGGGCATCCTTGTTTCATTCCGCAGTTTATTGTCGCTGTTTTATTGCTTTGTGTTTTATGACCGATTCTAATTAAAATTTTATTACCTACATATAAACTTTGAATAATTTTAACTAAATGATGTGGAATGCCTCTATTTATCATTACATTCCATAATTTCTTTCTATTCATCCTGTCAAAAGCCTTCTCAAAATCAATAAACGCCATATATGTTAGTAAGTTATATTCTCTATGTTTCTCTATTAATTGTGTTATACGTATCATATATACACTCTGAACAAGGTCTTCCTTTTCTAAAACCGTTTTGAATTTCTGATAGCATACTTTCAATGATAATATTAAGAAGACGTTTTAAGATGGAGGCATAAATCTTGTAACATGTATTTAGAAGACTTATTACTCGATAATTATTATATTCATATCTGTTACCTTCTTTAAATATTGGATTAATTTTTGCTATCAAATTCTTCTGGAACGTGTCCAAACTTCCAACAGGTATTTAATAAATCTAAAAGGCGTAAAGTTAGGAGTAATTATGCATGTTTTATTAATTCTTTATTAATTTAATCCGTTCCGGCTCTTTTCTTATTCCGACAAGATGTTATTATAATTAATATTTCTTCTAACGTAATCGGATCTACATTCCCATCGGCCTGTGCTTGTAATATGTGATAATTATTTTATTAATCTATCTAAACCCAAAATTCTCTATAATAATCATGCCATTGGTCTTCTGTCATTGGGTATAAATTAAAATAATCTTTCTCAGTTTTATTGAGGCATTTCAATGCTTTATAAGCAAAACTTTGCATTCTGCCATCTTTACAAATTGCTCCCGTAAGAGCTTACAAAAACTGCCTAAGCGCAAGATATTTCACGTGCTCTTGGCGGGGTATTGGTTAAAGCTTTCAATTACCAATAATCGCACCTCGGGTTAACCTCATTGGTTACGATATTGCCACTGCACAAAGAGAAAGAAAATAATTCGCCATCATCATCATCATCAACATCATCTGCATTCATGGATTAGGTCTGTTGACCCGTTCCGACTTCAGCCCATCTCTTTCTAGGTCTGCCCACATCTCGGGTGCCTTTAGGTTTGTATTTTATTATTTGTTTTGGATATCTATCTTCATTCATTCTGTCTATGTGTTGCTTCCATTTTTGTCTATACGTATCTATTTTATCAGTTATTGCAAATATTTCAAGTTCATGTCTTATTTCTGTGTTCTTGATTCTGTCTTCCTTAGTGCACCCTATAACAGATCTAAAAAAATTCATTTCTGTCGCCGTTATCCTACTTAGATCTTGTTTTTTAAGTATCCAGGCTTCTGAACCATAGAGCAGTACCGGTGCTGCCAACGTTTTATAAAATTTCAATTGGGTTTCTCTTGTTGTTTTGTTATTTAGTGATCGTTTTATCTTACCACATATTCCCTGGAATTTTGCTATTTTACTAGTTATATCATTATCATAATTAAATGAAATGTCACATCCTAGATAATTGAGATGGTTCATCTGTTCTATGATTTTGTTTCCTATTACTATTTTGGATCTGATTTGATTTTTCCCTTGGAATGCCATTACCTTAGTCTATTAAGTGTTTCGGAATTCCTTTTTCTTTTAAAATTGTCCAGTTTTCCTCTGTCTACTTTATCAAATGCCTTGACAAAATCAATAAAGGTTATGTGTGTTTCCTTGTTATATTCTCTTCTTTTGTTTATACATTCTTTTATTGTAAATATATTATCCATACATTAACGCCCTAGTCTGAATCCACTTTGTTCTTCTGTTAACATTACCTTTGCTATTTGTTTTAACCTAAATGTTAAGATTCTTGAGTATATTTTATAGCCTGCAGTTAAAATGCTTATTCCTCTGTAGTTGTTGCAGTCTTTACGTTCTCCTTTCTTAAAAATAGATTGTACTATTGCTGTTGTCCCGAGTTTCTGGTATTGTTGCTTGTTTACAACATAAATATAAAAAAAATGTAATAATAATGTCAGTTAAAAAAATCCTCCATATTCTATTAATCCATATTAATTCCGTCTGTTCCAACCGCCCTTCCGTTCTCGGCTGTAACAAAATCAAAGGCACCTCCCTAATCCGCCATCAGTATAAGTAAACTTTCCTTTGAGCTCAGTCACCAGTTACCTACGAATAATACCTTATGTAAATGAATTGCAGTAAAAATACTGAAATTACTTGAACTTTAAATCCCCAAAATCATATTTTCTATCTAATTTATAGTAATTCCTCTAAAAATAATTATCATTTAGGTAAGTAATTTCAATTTAGATGAATTATTTACGTTAGACGTCCGTCCTGCCATCTAGCGGACACACAGGAAAGCGTCAGATTGATGTGAATAATAATAATAATTAATGACACTTCAAAACCTGCGCCAACTAATAAAGGAATGAGACGAGGATTTGGATTATCACCTGCCCTATTAACTAACTCACTGATGCTACCGAATCCGTTTATTCATGGCCGCGAGGAAGTAAGATCTATCCTGAGCTAATGTTTTCTAATCATTCCCTGTATAATCTACTTCCCTCAAATCGTGGTTAATGTTATATAAACTGTGTATGGAATTACAATTTCAAAGGACAACATAATTCAAAGTTTATTGTATGGAGATGATTTTATTATTTTTACCTCATCAGTTATGTAGACAGCTCATGTCCGCGCGGTTAGGCCTATGAACTTTCTGGTTCGATAGTGCCAGTGGATTAATTTAATTACGAAGTTATTTTATTAAGTAAACAATGATTTATTGTTCATTCTCGAATACATCCTGCCCATATTAGTACACTTATTTTAATTATGGTAAACAATATATATGTACCCGCCAGATGGCAGGACTGAAATAAATAAATTACTAAATTTAAATTATTTGTCTAATACTTATCATTTTGAGAAACTTTAGTGTAAAGACTGTGATTTTGGAAGTTCAAAGTTTAAGTAATTTGATTGTTATTTCATTGAACTCATATGATGTAAGATATTATTTGTCAGCATCCGATGACAAGGTCCGATGATAAGTTTACGTATTTTGTTTGTATATCTTTGGGCAGCGCGCGCAGTGGCAGTATAACTATTGGGGCTAATCCGAAGTGCGATTATTGCTGGTTGAAAACTTACACGGATAGAACCTCGCCAAGTGCATGCGAAATATGGAACGCTTCGCCAATTTTTGAAAGCTCGCTTCTAAGGGAACAATTATTAAATTCAACTACTAACTGCTGAGTACAAAATTTGTACTGCGGGTACTGCATTTAATGCAGTGCTAGACTGGATCGCAGTGCGAATACCTGCTGATGTAAAATAATGTTTGTTAGCATCTGGTGTGTATATTTTTATGGCTCATAATTCTAAATTCATCCTTCGGCATATCAGCAAACCGGCTCTCTTGTTCAGCGGATAGAGAATATCTTCTGTATGCGTGTTTGTCACTCAACTCCTCCTAAACGATTTTGATTCAATTTTGTGTGTGTGTCTAATAGGGTCCCTCGATGGTTTAGATTCACAATTGAACCATCTAAAACCATTAGCTGTAGGAGTTCACCTGAAGTGAAAAATGAAAAATCCTTCTAGCGGTCACATTTTTTCATGTTTCACAACGAAACTCAGTATATCCTATTAAAATAAAGCGAGGTAGGTATTGTCCAAAAATGAGCGAAATCCAACAATTGGAAGTGATTTTTTTGAGTGAGTTCCTGGATGGTTTAGATTCATAGTTGGACTCGGTAGGTGGCGCTGCGATCGGGTTATAGGAATTTATTTTATGTCAGATGTGTAGTCATCTGCATTATCCACATATTCCGCGCCAAAACAATGTGATGTCATTACACACGCTTCTTGAGCCACAACTGATTACAATGAGTTTTCTTGCGTACTTATTAAATAATATCTAATTACGTTTTTATTGGTGAATTTTATGGTAAAAAAGTATCACACAGTAACGAAACGAAAAAAATTGAAATGCCAAACTCAACGTTACATTTCCCTTAGTGTACAGTTTATCGATAACTTGAATATTGAGAAAACGTTTTCTGAACCCGCTAATAGCAGGCAAGCAAACGTTCGGGCAAGACGTATTCTTTTACGGATAACTCATAATAATGTTTGTCTTTCAGCTCATTTATTCCAAGAAGATCGGGATAAGTAAATGGACATTTTCCGCGCGACAACAATGTTTCGTCATCATGTACGCTTCTTGAACCACAACAGATGGCAATGGAAATTTTATTACGAACTTATTTAATAATATCTAATTACGTCTTAATTACTGAATTTTATGGTCAAAAAGTAACATATTTTTATCGTCCGGCCGTGACACGAGAATTGAATGTTCGGGCAGGACAACATCTGCCGGGTACGCTAGTTTTTATAAACCTATAACTAAGCTAATACCCGGCGTGCGCTGCTACACCTAAATAAATTATGTGTTTTTGCATTTAGTTGAATAAGTAAAAGGAATAATAAATATAAATTTATATCATTATTTTTAGAAACCCCGTGCTGATTACCCGGCGTTGCCCGGGAATCTACGCATACCGATGTACTTGGCATAAATGAGTGAAAGACAAAATTCGTTATTTTGAGTTATCCATAAAAGAATACCCGCCGTGCGCTGCTATGCTTGTCCGGGAATCTACTTATCCCGATCTTCTTGTCATCAATGAAAGACAAAAATGGTTATTGTGAGTTATCCTTAAAAGATAGGCCTAAACATATGGTGTCGCAGACTCTTTTTTTGTAGAATTTTTTAGATATTCAATTCTGTGAACAATAATTTTGTGTATTCGTTATGGTTTAGGCAGCGTAAACCATTTAAGGGTAAAAAGGGGACTTTTTCACGTTTTTCACTACATAGGGTGTTTTTTAGGGTGTAGGAGTTGAGTATCTCAATTCTCTTATAGTCTATGTTCATCCCAGGAATCTCCTGAACATTTTACAAAAAATCCCATCACAACCGTAACAACGGTATGGCCGCGCATAAAGTACGAACAAACAAACAAACAAACATTCATCCATTTTTATATATTAGATAACTACATGTAGTTAAATTTTTATTATGTTTAATATTATAGGAGATGGGAAAACTATAGCTCAATATAGCAATATAGGTATGAAATGGTTAAACTTCAACATTTTATATATATATGATATGAAAAGAAAAATGAATGCTAAACGTACAGAGTTTAGAGACTCGGGTTCAAATCTCTACTCAAGCATTCATTTTTCTTATTCATACTTATATCCGCGAAAATCTGCAATATAGCATATTATATAGGCCTATATATATAGCATATTATATAGGCCTATATATATATATATATATAGCATATTATATAGGCCTATATATATATATATATATATATATATATATATATATACTCGTATATTAATGGTATAATCAATAACACATAAGTTTAATAGTGGCAGATAATTACAACCAGATACTTTTTGAATACGAGTTACTGTTTTATCTCTCTTCATAACCATCTCTGGTTATCTGGGATAGAATCCTCTCCGAGACCACCAATGATAACGATCAATAGGGCTGTAACTTCACACATTGTGAACTCTGTCAGATTGTATTAAATGTTTAAAGAAACATAACATTACACATTTGTACTTTGTATTCATTACGTATTTGATTCCAACAATGCGGAAATGTTTCGCTTCTGCTAAAGCTTTTTATGTGGTTTTATTTTGTCATTCACTCATGCGTGTCGTACCAAATAACTTGAAACATCAAATTACTATCACACTGAACCTCCATTTAGTTTATGCACCTCTTTAAAGAAAAACGTAATGAGAGTTGTACTATGTGAACCTTTCAGTCTATTAGTGGGGGTGTTAGTTCTAAGTCTGGTGCAGAATCATCAGTAGAATACGCCTAAAATAAACCAAACTGTGCGTGGTATGTGACTTCATTTATTTGTGAGCATGTTTGGTTGGATTTCCCCTCTCGTGCCTCGTCCCGCACTTTCATTCACTTCATCTGCGGACTGTATGTATATTTGTATTTATGTTAAAGGATAACTCTGGAACCCCTGGATCAGCGTGATATATTGGTGTAGAATCTGAAGTTTTCTGATATCTGAGACGAATAGTGATACTCCGGGATACCGTTTATGTATAGGAGTATAAAGTTAAAGATATATCTTTGACAGGCCGTGGAAATCTAAAGGGACGAACAACGATTCTTAGTGAACTGCGTGAGGAAATGGTAAAGAAAGTTCCGGGCATTGGGACTGCGTGGACCCCAGGATAAATCAAGATTTGGACGAGTGAAATAAAATCTCCTTCCCTTCCGTTACAAACAAATAAGGAAAATTACGTGCTCACATAAGTATAACCATCACAGAAAAGCAGAATTTAACAAAATATCTGATTTTTTTATTTCATTCTACTTATATACACTCTAACATCTAAGTTCATATCGCGTCTAGGGATGTTTTGATATGTTTTTGTTTGTTTGTTTGTTTATAATTTTCTGAATACATTAATATATTTTCATTTTTAACAATATTTTACAGTTGTGACTTTCAAAAGACAAGTCAATTTTCTATCTAACTAAGTAACTCACTGGCACTATCGAACCCATAGGTTCATGGCCGCGCGGACGTATCCCTATACTGAGCCAATGTTTTCCAATCATCTCCTGCATAATCTACTTTCCTCAAAACATGGTTAATGTTATTCTCCCATATCATTCTTGGTCTATCAACTGGGCGTTTACCTACAAGAAACTTCAATGTTATTCTTCCATTCCCCATTCGTGTCAAACGTTCTGCCCATCGTAATATAAGAAATTTAACTGTTTTTATTATACCTTGTTTTCCATAAATATCATGTAGCTCACTGTTATGCAGTGTCTGTCTGTTCATCTCTCTTTTGTCCAAAATTTTTCCTCCGATTGAGGGTCTTTCCACTTTTCAGCGGTTGCCCTTTTACCAGCCGGCTGCTGGCCCTTCACATCCACATGTGTCAATCATAGAGGTAGATGATCAACAGCCAGTGTAGGGGTGACATGTGGTTAGCATGTCGAGTCCCCCAGCCGTTATAGCTGGTTCCTCAACCTGGAGCCGCTACTTATTGTAGCTACCCAATTGCCTCACGATGCTGGGTGGGCACCGGTCCCATACTGGCCGAAATACCATGAGAAAATTTCTTCCCCCATGGAGACTCGAACCAGCGCAAGTCCCGTAGCTCTGCGCCAAGGCTTCCTACCTTAACCGCTTCCTAAGAACATTAATCTCAAATACTCGTAATTTTTTCTCATCTCTTAAAGTAAGAATCCATATTTCGCATCCATATTATATAACTGGGAGTTATACATAGTTTTATATACTTTCAGTTTAACGTTTTTTAAGAGTAGTAGGGACGATTAGAGTTCCTATAATGCATAATACCACGCGTTTCCAGAATTGAGCCTATATTTAATTTATTTGTGCATCTCATTCCTATTTGTAATTAGGACTATTGTTCCTAAATATTTGAATTCAGCCACTTCTTCAAAATATCCCTCATTTGTCATTAACTATCCATTTCCATTAGGCCTATATAATGTATTATATTTCTATGCATGAACATACATGTATGATGTTTACTTCCAGTCCCAATTTATTAGTATCACTCAATAGAGTGTGCATGTTGGCCCTTAGTACCTCTTCGATATATCCTTATAATACTACACCATTAGCATAAACTAACAGCTTGTTAATACCATTGAGTTGTAGACCTTCATCCTCTAAAAATTTGATGGCATATTCTAGTAGCCTACAAAATCGAATATATAGTAGAGGAGATAATGTATCTCCTTGTTTTAACCCATTGTAAATATTGTATCTAATGTCAATAATTTATAGCTAATTTTAACTTAATTATTGTTTATCCAAGTTTGTATACCGTATTTAATCGCATATTTCATGCAGTTTTACCATATTTTTGTGATTTAAAAATATCAGTGATTCTTGCGATGAAAGTTTCTGGGGCATTCGTATCCAAAAGACCAGGCTTTTCTTTGAACCTTATAGAACATCAAAGTCTCAACTTCAAAACTAAAATTATGGCTTTTCAGGGCAAAGTGCCAGTCAGAACAAAAATAGTAATCAATAATGAAATAATAGAACAGATAGCACACTTTAACTATCTTGGTTCAGATATGACATAGCTACGAATGGGTTATACATAATAAATTAAACCGATATCAAATGATGTGTGGCACCATAAGAAGGACACTCCGAAAGGCTCGAAGATAAACTCAGCTCAGGTTTTATAAAAGTATAGCTGTTCCTGTTCTTTTATATGGATCTGAATCTTGGGTACTTACAAAAAAAGATAGCTCACACATTCATGCCGCTCAAATGAAATTTTTAAGATCCATAAAAGGATGTACACGCATGGACAGATTACACAATGAATCAATAAGAAATGTACTGGAGATATTTCCAATAGTCGATGAACTAAAAGAGCACAAATACCAATGGAAAGAACATTTAGACAGAATGGACAATACAAGATTACCCAAAAAGATCAACCCCTACAAACCACAAGGAAAAATATCTTTGGGACGGCCAAGGAAACGATGGAAGACCGGAACAGGTCGCATTGACTTAATCCTGGAAAGGAAGATAGAAGAAGAAGAAGAAGAAGAAGGTACAGAACAATTCTTTACCTATTGTGCCAGGTTTTTGAAAAATGTGCTGTTCGAGGGGGGGGTGTAGAATTATATCGCGAAAATGACAGCTATTATTAATATTTTTAAAACATTAAATTAATTCATAAACTCCAAGAAATTCTAGATTATTCTTTATGAATATAGGCTATATATATATATATATATATATATATATTCATCCATCCATAGTCCACCGCTGTGGTCTCGACGTAGCGTGCTGCCTTTTCACGCAGCGGGCCCGGGTTCGATTCCCGGTCGGAACAGGCTTCTGGGTGAGGTTTTTTCGGGGGTTTTCCTCACCTGTAAGACAAATGTCAGGAAACTTAGGGCCCAACGGTCCCCGAAAATCACCCGGCCATCATCGTCGTCATCATCATCATCATCATCATCATCCTACAGGGGGCACGCCGTAGCGTAGTGGTTAAGGCACTACGCTACAAGCCGGAAGGTAGAGGGTTCGAGTCCTGGTGGGGTTAGGATTTTTAAACTGATCCAAACATTCTGCCGGCACTATAACCCTGGAGTCGACTCAGCCTCTAACAAAAATTAGTACCAGACGCTTGTTCAGGGGTAAAAGCGGCCGCCACGCAGGGCTGGCAATCAGGCTGTCATAAAGTGCTGATTGTCTAGAAAAAGTAGGAGCCTTAACCTCCTACTATCCTAAGGGCCTCCTAAGGCCTGTAGTGGGATCACTTTACCTTTACCTATAGGCCTACTTGAATTATATTCTACGGGCTTCTGTACTTTATTAGTATAGACTCATGGTTTAACTCTTTATCATTACTATTTATTATTATTATTATTATTATTATTATTATTATCATCGTCATCATCATCATCTTCATCCATACAAGTCTTAGGCCTGACATGTGTCAGTTACGATCTCATTGATTAATTTTGAATCCACAGCTTCATTGGGCCACCCAGAGATGTCTTCCGTATTGGACAATAACAAGCATGACTTTGATAACTATATCTTAAATATTATTATTATTACTACTATTATTTTGCCTCTGGTCCCGAGGGTCGAGGGTTCAAACCCGTCCGGGATCGATGGATTTTTATAGGATGAAAAAATCCAAGGAGCAAGTCCTCCGGGAGGGACTTTAAGCCGTGGGTCCCGAGCCTGAAGATTTTCAGGCTCGTAAAAGATCTTAAGCCTGAATGAAAAGGCCTCTAAGCAAAATTTACCGAATTTTCCCGCCCTAGTACTACCTTGGTTTCTTAGATGTCAGTATGAGGCGGAACGCTGACCACGGACCACTCAAATGACATCTATACGAAAACAAGTGTAACTAAATTAGTATGGTTCAAATTCTTCCCTGTAGGGGGAGAGCGCCTAAATCTCTGTTAAGGGAAACATGGGCTTACAAGAATTACTATTATTATTATTCAAGAATTTTGCAGCTGAAACCGCATTCTCATTCCCAATATTCACTTTTCACGATCAAGGGCATCTTCATCTTGAAGTTCTTTGAAGAAATAGCTTTTTGGTACCGCTTCTGGATAGTGACATTTTATTATTATTATTATTATTATTATTATTATTATTATTATTATTATTATTATTATTATTATATAAATTGTGAAATAAGTCCTCGCAATGAAATTCCATATCTCTTCATTTATATTGGCAATACAAAAAATAAAACAGGAAATATCTGTCACTTTGGTCGGCGCCGGGGTTTGAAACCTGGTCCTCTTAAATATGAGACATAAACGCGACCGCTTAAAAAAAAACTTGCTCGGTCAGGAGTATTTCTTTCACACTATCCATAACTGCATTTAAGTTCCATGCGAAGCTGCTCATTATTTTCCGATCTTCCATAATGACGTAGCCCTCCTTTCTTATGAATGTTTGGTTTTTAAATTATACAGTCCTCTAGTTTGATTGTGTTGTCAGTAAGGTTTAATATGGGTCGACAACGGTGAAGATAATTTCCTTTCTTTCGGTAACGGTGTAAATGTGTTACGTTTTGCACTTTTTATTAAAGAGACGAGCAACGGATTGGTATTTACGATATAATTAAGTTAATTTTGTTATTTGAAGTCATTAGGAGAGCTGCACACGGTCTAGAGATCGTGTAAACACCTGTCTTGCACTGATAACGTTATCGCCATTTTGTCACGGTTTGTCGGGAACTGCCATTTCTTTTATCATATATATGTAGGCCTATTTTATTTATAACTGGTTTTGTTGTTGCAAGAGAAACCTTTGTTTTTAAAATTTCGTTTTCTTGATCACTAATTGAATTTAAGAAGGCTAATCCATTTACCGATGTAAGTTAATAATAATAATAATAATAATAATATGTTCTACAGGGGAGGAATTCAACCAAACTACGTAATTTATTTACACTTGTTTTCGTATAGATGTCATTGAGTGGCTCGGGATCATATAGGAAACCAAGGTATTACTTGAAAGGGAACAATCGGTATAATTTGCACAGATGCCATTTTATTCAGGCTCTTTTATAAGCCTGAAAATCTTCAGACACGGGACCTACGGTTTAAAGTCCCTATTGGACGACTTGTCCCTTGGATTTTTCCGTCTTTAAAAAACCCATCGACCACGGACGGATTTGAACCCGCGACCCTCGGAACTAGAGGCAAGGAACATATTCACTAGACCACCGCGGCAATATAATAAAATAATAATAATAATAATAATAATAATAATAATAATAATAATAATAATAATCATCATCATCATAAATAAATGTTGGTAAAAATTGTGTGTGTTCCAATGTCACTTACTTTTCGTGCTTCGGTTTCACACTAGTTTCGGATAGATGACGTTAATGTGGTCTATATTAAATTCATGCACCACTAAAACAGACTATGTTGCTAAGTTGCATAGATAATATAATAATACACTTGTATTGTGTACAGAGTGGAGGGTTTATAGAATAAGTGAATGTACAAGTGTTTGTGTGCTGTACGTTGTGACTCTATATTATTCCTACCTTTGCAGATGCGAGCCAGTTATAGTTGTATCCAAATAGTGAAGTATTTGAACTTTACAATTTCCAGACATTTTGTCCTACAAGTGAGGAAAAAATCCAATAAAATTTCACCAGGATCTTGTCCTGTCTGGTGTTTAATATCTGAAGTCCATAGTTGCGATATTGTGTTAAATGTTAAAGCATATGTAAGATTAAAAATAAAAACGAAACATTTCAACAAAAAAATTAAAAGCTGAAACTGTCGATAAATAAATTATATTATTTGTTTTCTTCCTTGAATGTGTCTGCAATAAATATACCTCTAATTAATGGACATTTTAGATAATGACAGAAATTTAGATAAACACACTAAAATACAAGATTCAATTATCTATGTGGCACAATTAAACGTACTTTATTGAATAAAACTAGAAAAGAAACTATTTTAAAATTTTACAAAGTATTGGCAGTTCCATCTCTTATCTATGGATGTGAAAACTGGACATTAACAAAGGCAGATAGTAAACAAATAGAGGCTGCAGAAATGAAGATTTGAGAGCAATAGCAGGATACCAAAGAAAAGCGAAGACTTAATATATTTAATCTCTGTGAAAGAATAAAATACTATCAAAATGCTTACCTTCAACACGTATTACGAATGAATGAACAGCGCATACAAAGAAGAATGTATAATTATAAACCAAAAGGGAGAAGATTGTTGGGAAGACCATTGAAGAGAAGGAAGGACCAATTCGACCTATAATGAGATCGGAACAGGCCATTGGGCTTAATCCTTGTTGTTGATGATGATTAATGGACATTAAGATAAATGTATGATGACACGAATATCTCGTGATTATCAGATAATGAAAAATGTATTTGTGAATGGCAGAGGGCTTTGTCTATATTTCACAGTAGGTCTATAAGATGGACGCTAGAGATTGACCTTCGACATTCCATCACGATTCTAAGAGCCAGTCCCATGTCTATAAGAAAGAATGCGGATAGATAATAAAGAAAAAAAACTTTAATAATATCCGATAGATTACTGTATATCTTAAATACTGTTTTAATTCCTGAAGTTGCCAAGCTGTGGTTTATAATTTAATTCCGAAAATTAAGAGTATCAGTAATTATTATTTTGGTTGGTTTCCTTCAAATTTTGAAGTCAGTAGGTGTATTATATTTAATATAAGAAATAAAAGCATTATTTCAAGTGTTCACCGCTATGGTCTCGAGGTAGCGTGCTGCCTTGTCACGCAGCAGGCCCGGGTTCGATTCCCGGTCGGGACAAGCTTCCTGGGTGAGGTTTTTTCGGGTTTTTTCCTCACCTGTAAGACAAATGTCAGGAAGCTTTATTTATTTGTTACTGCAGTAATTTATTTGTTACAGTGAGTTTCACTCGACCTGTGGCCGATAGCAGGAAAAGTGACTGCAAGCATTGATTCATCAACTCGTGCTGCCCACACAGTGTCCACCCTAGTGACCGCAAGTCGAGTGAAACTCACTGTAAATCTAAACAAAATGCAGCGACAGAAGGCTTTTGGCCAATCAGCAAGCTATAATACTGGGTTCGCATTCACTTATGCTATTTCAGAGATGGAGATCTAGGGATAACATACCAGCCGTTATAGCTGGTTTTCTTAACATCTAGCCACTACTTACTGTAGCTACCCAAATTTCTCACGATGCTTGCTGGATACCGGCCTCATACTGGCTGAAATTCCATGAAATCATTTTTTATGGAGTCTTGAACCAACGCATGCACGTAGTGCTGCACCAAGACAAGACCATTCGACCATGGCGCGTTGCATCAAAAATCAATAGATACGGTACTTCATTCTGCCATATAAAACTAACTCACTATCGAACCCATAAGCTCATGGCCGCGAGGACATAAGCTCTCCATACATCCCTATCCTGAGCTAATGTTTTCCAATCATCCCCTGTATAATCTACGTCCCTCAAATCATAGTTAATGTTATTCTCCCACCTCATTCTTGGTCTACCAACTGGGAGTTTTCCCTCTTGTTTTCCTACAATAAGCTTCCATGCACGTCTTTCATTCCCCATTCGTGCCACATGTCCTGCCCATCGCAGTCTACAAGACTTAACTGTTCTTATTATATCTGGCTTCCTATAAAGACCATGTAATTCTCTGTTATGTAGTCTTCTCCATTCACCTGTCTGTTCATCTCTCCTTGGTTCATTCTACCATCTAAGTAAATGAATGAAGTCGGTTCCGATGGACTAATGGTTACCATGAACGCATCTAATTCTATGGTTGACGGGTACAAACCCGGTCGGGGTCAATGGATTTTTGAGGCCGTAAATATCCTGATTATGGTTTTCTTCGGGGAAAAAAAAGAAGGGAACTGTAGAGAGGGATTGTTAGCAGACTGCTATCTTGTGACCTAGTGTCAAAATTGTGATGAGAAAATAACTTCTCAAAACTGGACGTCAGAAATTAGGAGTACAAGAGTGCAAATTAAAATATAAAATTATGAAATATTTATCATGAATCTTATTAATGTTGAAGGGTGCAAATGCTTTAAGATAAGTGAAAGAGAATGCAGTTTTCGTCTATCGCTAAGACGGAGCCAAGTGATATTGTTAAAGTGTGCGGAAATATGATCATACTGGCGGATGTTGAAAATAAAAAGAATGCAAGCGTTATGACCATGCTGTAGTCTCTGCAACAAATCAAATTTGAGTCATTACACACCGTGTCTCATTCAAACCTCCCACATTTTAATTAATCATAACTCTCAAAGTATGTGGAATTATGAAATGAGGTTGGTATTAAAAGAAAGAGAAACTCAAAGAATGTTTGTTTTCATTGTTGCAGTTAATTCATCTGTCGCATGTTGGACAATAATGACATAAAACAAAATGGCGACTCCTCAGCAACGAGCACAAACTGTTTTCTGGTATGTAAAGGACCGTATGTTTGCGACTCCAGTACAAGATCTTCATGATTTACGAACCCGTATCCTTGACACAATTGCAACAGTACCAATGGACATGTTGGACAGAACGTGGCATGAAATCGAATACAGACTTGATATTGTTCGTGCTACTAATGGTGCACATATATAGATGTTTTAGTGTGTGGTAATGTGTGAGAATGAAAATTCTTTGAGTTTCTGTTTCGTTTAATACCGGCCTCATTTCATAAGTACGCATACTTTGTTAGTTATGATTAATTAAAATGGTGGGAGGTTTGAATGGGACATTCTGTATTATAATCGAAATGAGGTTAAGCGCAAGAGTTTGTTTTAAAGAAACAGAGAGACATTTTTTAAACGTCTTAGAAACGTAATGTAAAATAGAAGAAAGTCCACCGCTGTGGTCTCGAGGCAGCATGCTGCGGGCCCGGGTTCGATCCGCGGTCGGGGCAAGTTTCCTGGGTGAGGTTTTTTTTCGGGGTGTTCCTCACCTGTAAGGTAAATGTCAGAAAATTTTAAGGCCCAAACGGTCCCCGAACACCATCTGGCCATCATTATCATCAATATCATATTCGCCTAACTAGCTTAAGTTTAGTTTAAGGCTTCTCCTGGCGCATCATTACCATCATCATCAACTCTCATATCATCGGGGCAGCAGCGTAACCCCGCCTTCCAGGCACTCCAACCTCAGAAGTGGGTTACAAGTGCGCCATGCCAGGAGAGGACACCAGAAATGTCTAGGTGACAACCTGGGACATTTGGGAAAAAAAAAAAGCCTTTTTACAGTTGTGTTTCGCTTATTATTTAGAGGTTAAATTTGGATCTATATATAAAATCGAGTACTGAAAATAATTAGGGATAATTATATTATTTATAGTAATATTTGTAAGTGATGATATGTCAAAGTTTGTGAGCAGTCTTTGTTGTCCCATTAATATGGCGTGTGATTTGTTAGGATTCAGATTTAGACGATACATGGAGACCAGTTAAAGATAGAAATTAAATCGTCATTCATTTTAGTCAAACGGTTAGAACTATAGAGGGAATCAGAAGGAGAACGTAGGTTAATTTGCATGTGGTCAGCATGGAGATGGTAACGCCAGTACTTTGGTACAGTGGATAAGTTATTGACGTAGATTTACCGCACGTAAATTAACCTCAAGACTGAAAAAGAAGCCTCTCGGAAAATGTGTCAGCCCTGAAAGGGATTCAAATTTGAATTCCAACTCTAATTATCTGCGCTGTTAAGAGCATCATCAAAATTATAATCATCTTCGAGCCTTGCGCCATCTCTTAAGTGATTTTCCTAAATTTCTCATTCCTCTGAGATGGAATTTAAAATCCGACGAGGGATGCGGTTTCGATCCACGTGTTAAAGGTATAGCTATCAATTATTCCTGCGTGTAGATAGGACCTTTATGGCCTATAAGAGAATAAATTTGAATTTCTTGTAGGATGTTCCCATTTAGCTCTTTGTCTAATGTTGTATTCCCGGCTGTTCTTACACGTGTAATGATTTTTGATTGGGGAAACGGTAGAAGGTATTCAATACCTATTTACAGACCTTGACAAACAGGTAAAAGAAACAAAAGTTAGTGTTACAAAAACCAAATATATGCATAATTCAAGACTTTCAGGTTACAAAAATTATTGAAAATATATATTTGGAAATTGGAAAAAGTTCAACAATATTTGGGAACTATTTTAATGAAAAAAGTTGTCAGAAAAATAAATTGTACACCGCTTATCCAATGCCAATAGCATAGTCTGAATGACGTTTTAAGTTTTAACCTTTTAAAATTGAGAAACATAGCTTATCTGTTAAAAACCGCCATTTTACAATCATTCTTGTATGCAGCTGAAACTTGAACTCTCACAAAAAAGTCAGATCTCTAATGACTTGTTAAAATAAAAATTTACTTAATAAAGTATTAATGATAATCTTAGAAGAATTACACATGGAAACTTTAGAAAACATTTCTGATTATAAGTCAAGATGGATGCAACATGTTCATCGAATGGAAGATCACAGGATACCCAAACAAATGTTAAGATATCAACCTGCAGGAAGAAGACCACTCAAAAGACTTTTGGATGGTGTTTCTCTTGAGGCTGAAACAGGTCAACAAATGACCTAAATTCGTGAATGTACTATGATGATGATGATGATGCTGATCATAATAATAGGTAGACAGATCATCGGTTGATTAATGTCTTTGATTCCCTATAGTCAATTTTGTCGGTCCATCCAATCTCTTGGTTATAGATGATGATAATAATGATTAAATTAATATATGTTAAATAGGTCCCTGAAATCATATGGCCATCGCAATCATCATCATTCATATTCATCTTAGATTAAACTTAGAATTAGAGGCTCTCCTGGCACACCACTATCATCATCACCCATCATATCATCGGGGCAAAGTAACCCCGCCTTCCAGGCGCCCCAACCTCAGAAGTGAGTTACAATTACGCCATTGCCAGGTGAGAAACCAGAAATGTCTAAAATGACAAAACTGGGGGCATTAATATATATATATATATATATATATATATATATGTGTGTGTGTGTGTGTGTGTGTGTGTGTTAAATAGTAATCTGGCACTTTTAAGGAAAATGTGGAGAATAAGAAGTAACAATAATTAAGAATGTTGTGCCAAAAGGCGTGTGTGATAATAATGGTGAAAAATAGAAGGCTTCGATGGCTTGATCACATACTACGTCAATAGAACACAAGACTAAAAAATAGCTATGAACAATTATCCACGGGGTAAAATATCATTGGGCAGATCAAAACTACGTTGGAAAGACCAGCTGTATCAAGATCTCACATTAGTATATGGCAACTAGGAAGAAGCGGACACCAAGGAGTTGTGGATGACCTTTCTGAATGAGGCTAAACCAGACTTTGATTTGAAGTAGCCAGAAAATATATGTATTGAGAGTCCACAACTGTGGTCTCGAGATAGCATGCAGCGGACACAGTTCGATTCCTGGTCGGGACAGGCTGCTGGGTGTGTGTGTTTTTTTTTGGGGTTTTTCCTCACCTGTAAGACAAATGTCAGGAAGCTTAGGGCCCAAAGGTCCCCGAAAATCATCTGGTCACCATCATCATCCTTATCATTATCATCATCATTCTTCACCGGTGTGGAAAGCAACGGGAAGCTACCACACCTATAATTTCGTAGTAAAGCTGCAGTGAAAGACTTGCCCTCGGGCAGAATTATTATAGAATAGAATTTTCTTCTCATGAACTTAATTTCACCATCTGTGATTCTACTCTTCTGTTCAAGCTTCCCTTCCATACGCAAGCTTTGTTTGGTCTCACCAAGATTTACAAGCCCTCGCTCTATTTGTCTCTGCTCTAAAAACGATGTGAAAACTCTATTAATGATTCCCATGATTGTTAGTTTTTTATTTTAGCTGATATCAATTTCATTATATAACTGTTATGGTGATATGGTATCGTAAATATTTGAATGAAGAGATTCATTAAAAAAATGTTGAGGCCCAGATTTTGTACGATTTCGTTCACATCCTCTAAATTCCATAACTTTGGTTTTAGTTGTAGACATTTTCAGGTCATATTGTTCTGCTAAGAGTTGAAATTTATTTTTGTTAAGAGTATCGTTAGAAACAGCCTACGTGCGGTGTATGGTATAAATGAATTAATAGATAAACTTTTAAGAAATATTCGGAATACAAGAATTGAGCTTTATTTATAATGAATCATTATTAGACACCATGACATCAAGATGACAGGAAACTAGCTGGCTCTTTATGGCTAAATATTAACACTTAAACATTACTGTGAAATTTCACTCCAGATCCATTTTGGAGGCAGAAAAATATTTTGTTCTAAAAATTTTGTATTTTAACATAAAACTGGTTCATAAATGCCAACAAATTTTACCTTGTGTTTAGATAGTGAAAATAAAAATATTATTTAAATATATATGGACGAAAATACACCCATCGTAGTAATACAATTTAACGATAACATCCAGGTGTTTAAATATTAAATTATCTACCTCAAGCAAATTTAATAAAGTGTCCACATTTTAAGTTGTAAACGTAGTATGTCTGGCGAATCTTCCCACAAACATTGTAGAAAGTGTAGAAGCTAATAAGTAGGACTAGGATTTCTATATAAATAAATATTTGTTTTTACATTAGTCAAAGTCAACATTTCGTTATATGTTTACGAATTAAGATATATGGAGTGGTTTAAGACATTTGTTTTCCTTATTCGGCCACATTACGGGGATAGCATATATTTTTACATATTTCAGAAAATATATATCTTTACGTAAATTAATGTTTTATTATATATATGTTCTATATGTTATAGTTATAAAGTTATTCTTGTCAGAAAAAATAAAATTAATTTTATTAGCATCTGTATTTCAAAGCTGTAGGCCATTATTGAATTTGTACGGAATATTGAAAATATGTTGCGTTGTTACGAGTATATGCACATTCTTTTCTTTAGGTCAATATCCCAGCATTATAAGACTTTACATTCTGATAGTAAATCATTAAACATTATGACACCAGACCTAGCCCGTCTCACCCAATTAGAATTCTAATCTTCCATTATTTTCCAAGAGGAAGAAGAGATGTCGGACGTCCTCGGAAGAGATGGTCTTAGGCCGGTATTCTTGAAACCAACTCTCCTCTCGAAGTGAGTGACATGTGAGTGGCTCCGCCTTACTATGACGTCGAGAGTATTCTTGAAACCAACTCTCGCTCAAAACTCTCGTTTTGGCCACGCCTTACTCACTTTTAAATGTCAAATTCTTAAGTCGGCAGTATACCTGTCTTTCGCTTTGTTCTGCTCCACAGTAGAAATGGCGGAACTCCAAAAGTGAATAATCTTTTGGGTTTGGAGGCACAGAAGTTAATAGAAGATGTGGAAATTGAACAAAATCTACGGGATCAAGCGAATCGCCGTCGCCGCCTGTACTTTCAGGATATTCCCCGATATACAGGTAAGTCATGTAATATATGCTGTATGATTCATTATATTTTAACTTTTTCAATATGCATCGAGAGACTTCTTAAAATCTAGTGTTGTTTATTACAAACGTGTATGGAAATACTATATAAACCGATTACAAATAATTCATGTAGAGAAATAAAATATCACTCTCGTGTATAATCATTAACATGATCGTTTTTTTGTTTGTATATTACACGCAAAAAAGTGAAATTTTTATTAACTCCGGTCACATAACGAACAAAATTGGATAATAATTAGTAATTCAATAGTACGATATATATGTGTATTGTATATATATAATATAAGGAAAATGCAAATAATGAAACATCTTCATTCAAACTACTGTAGTAGAAATTAATAAAACAATATTTCTATTAATTTTTTAATACTTAACATTATTATTATTTAATTTAAAGAAATTAACTTCATTTCGTGTGTTTTTTGTTGGGACAAGTTATATATAACGCATGATTAGTTTATTGAATAATATGCAAGCAATTTATTTTGTTAGGTTAGGAAGAGTGTAATGGGTGTATGTCAGTTTCTCATAAACTGTTTGGGAATTTATTAAGAAGGTTAGTTATTTCGATTTCACATTTATATCCTGCCACCTGGTGAAGGTTACATTAAACATTCGCGCATGTGCAGTGCGATTCTGTAGAACTTATTCATTGAATAGATGAGAGTCAAATACTAAAGTTTACCCATAATTTGCTTCACTCTTTAAATTATGCACATGAAAGATTATCTGATAATGCTTAATTTAATTTTATGCTAAATTCCTCGATTCAGGAACAAATACTTAATCAAGGTGTGGCCAGACAAATATTAAATTTATTATGGCATAAATATTGTGTCATACCAATTGTGAATTTATTCAATTTGTTTATTAATTCTATTCACAGGAAGTATGCAGCTGTAGTGGCAGACCTCCCTGGCATCACCCAAAGTACTGTGTCACCTGTCATCAGAAAAGTATCCACCTCTGTTGCAGAATTGAAACTACAATTTATAACATTCCCTAATGGAGATGAGGTTCGTCATCTCCATTAAGAATTTCATAGAATTGCTTGTTTCCGTGGTGTAGTTGGATTCATCGATGGCACACATATAAAAATAAGGAATCCTGGAGGAGAATATCCCGAAATCTTCAGAAATAGCTTGGGCGTATTCTCCTTCAACTGTCAGGTATGTACAAAAACTAGTTAAGCAAGTATTTTGTGTGTTATTATTATTTTATTTCACTCCCTCTCTCCAAGCGCAACAGGCCTAGAAGGCCCTTATGCTCTTTAATTGACATCATTAGAGTTGTAATTCAAAACTGATAATGAAAGATCCAACTAATTTTTTTTAGAAGCTTTATTTTTAGAGTTCAGGTTCTTCTACGTGTCGTAAATCTACGACATGTGATCCATGGCTTCAGTTGCCTTGATCAGTATTGTAAGAAAATTGAAATAAAGCCATTAGTTGCACTGTCTTAAATATATAGCACATAAAAGCAGAACTCCAAGCAGCATCTGTGAACCATTTTAGGTGAATACTTGATTTATGATGCTTTTTACCTAAATAATTTGTGCCAAGTAGGAGATTTTGTAGACCAATATCAGTGAGAAACATTTTGAAAATGTATTGTGTTAATATTGTTCTAGATTACTACCTCATACCATTTATCCCATAACATAACATAGATTTTTGCATAAATAACAAATAAAATATAACCATATTTTAATTTTTTTCATGTTTTTATTAAATTTACACTTTCCAAACCTTAATTTTTCTTCCTTAATTAATCTAGGTTGGAAAGTGTTAATTTAATAAAAACTTCAAAGTATGAAGCTTTACCGTTCAAAAGTAATGTATAAATTCTCAATAAAAGTACTTCTGAATAAAAGATTCCAATTGGCATGTTGGTATTGATGGTCTTCGGACGAACGAGAATTGTATAAGTAGAAAGAAATGTTGACATTCTTATCGGTGCTCAGATGGTGTAATTGGTATTGTACTAATGTACAGAATCAGAGATCCAGGGTTCAAGTCACAATTCAAGCATTATTTTTTCTTTCTTTATTAAGGTACAAGTAAATTTACAGAAAAACTGCACTTAAACTAGCATGAAATATTTTCAAAGTCCTATAGAATAACAGTGTGCATGCGCCAGAGTTTGAGAGCCACCAATAACCCACAATCGAACCATATTGATTATCATCCTCGATTACAATCCATCGCTATGAAATTTAAATGACCAATATTTGCAATAAATCCCCAAATCTATGTTAAAAAGATATATTAATAATATTAAAATTACCAAACATTTATTAAAAATGGGTGTACACTTACTTATCGCTCCCTAATGCTGATCCAACCAGCGATAACCCAAAACAGCAATAGAAAAATTATAGACTAAGTAATATACTCTGTGGAGAAAATAGCAGTTAGCATCACAATATTTCTAACAGTGTCATAAAATTGTGATTTGCACATTTAAATAAATACTTCGAAACTGTCTAATAATGTTATAAAAATTGTTTGAAAAAGTTTAAAATATTAGGAAATACAAAATAAGTGCTATAGTTTACAATAATATAACTGAAAAATCAAGCGCTAGTAAAAGTGCAGTTGAGCCAAATTTACTTCCAATAAAACAATTGACGAAACCATCACAATTTTAACGCAATGACAAAACTGAAGTGCTTGTAATGGCTATGAATAAAAAATTAATAGTTTTTCGTTAGGAACGGCATAGTTTATAGTAAGAATTTTGAATATGAAAAATTGAATATATATAATCAATTGAGTTGGTGTTTACTTGATGAAAATCCATATTAATTAATTAAATAAAAATAAAACTTAGTTTCATTCAATTTTCATATTTATTAAGATATAATTCAGTGACAGCTGTTTCGGTACATGTCTGAAGAAAGTACAGTGTACCGAAACAGCTGTCACTGAATTATATCTTAATAAATATGAAAATCGAATAAAACTAAGTTTTACTTTTATTTAATTAATATATATATATTTATTTATTTATTGCATTGAGAGTTGCTTTTTATATCTTGGATTTTTTTTTAATTTTCAGGCCATTGTGAACTTCACTATGGAATTCATAAACATCGTTACAGGCTGGCCAGGATCTGCACACGACAGTCGTATGTTCAAAAGTAGCATGATCTGTGGCCAATTTGAAGAAGGAGAAGTGTCTGGCATTCTCCTGGAAGACAGTGGGTATGCGTGCCATCATATTTTAATGACACCTCTCCTCAACCCACAAACACGAGCTGATTTCAATTATAACTCAAACTTAAAATGACGACGACTGTTATAGTTGCAACAACTGTGTTACACAATATAGCGAGGAGGGCAAACGATGCCGAAATAGAGGATCTGCCACCAATAATGCTATTCCAGTTGTGAATGATGTTTATGATTTGCCAAATGGATTGACAGCCAGAAGGGCTCTAATAGATGTCCACTTTTAATAATAAGTAAGGTGAATACCGAGTCATCCTTCCTCATAACTGGTGTTCTATTTGAAGTAGTTTTGATATTTCACGTATACCATCGTCAGCTTTTCCAGACTGTTGAAATTTAAGTTGTCAGCTCTGGACATCGAGGGAACGACAATGTTAATTTCAACATTCTGGAAAAGCTGACGATGGTATACTTTATATACAGACACTAGTTCAAATAGAACACAACAAGTTATGAGGTAGAATAACTCCGGATTTACCTTATTTGTTATTAAGAAGGACCTAATAGAGTTACTTACTTCCCATTGTATTTTTACTTGTAATTTTAGGATTGTGATTGGACAAAATTATATGAACACTTTCTCTTCACTACACTATCATGTATTGTGCATTTTTTTTGTCTTCTATACTTCCTCTGCTGTAAGGCTGTGAACATATTTGTGTTGTGTATATAGACCATTATGTGTTAAAAATGCAGATTTCCTCGTCTAAATTGTTGGTGCATCTGTAACACTATATCATTTTGTCTAATCTTAAATTTTATTTGTTCTAATATGTAATTTAAATAGGGCCCTATTCCATGTGACATATCAGCTATAAACTTTGTAATTGTCCTTTAAGTCACTAACACTATCATTTATTGGATAACATAAGTTAAAATGCGTGCACATTTATTCACATTTCTGGTATAGCCAATTGTGAACATGTTTATTTAATTCAGTTTGTTTGTTTTATGTCCCGCACCATAGCTGAATGGTTAAGGCAAGATGCTTTGTCAGAGAGTTACCGGACTTGCGCTGGTTCGGGTCTCCATGGGGAAAACATTTTTTCTTGTGATTTTGGCCAGTATTGGGCCATTCCTCACTCAGCATCATGAGGCATTTGGGTAGCTACAATAAGTAGCGGCTCCAAGTTCAGAAAATCAGCTATAATGACTGGGGGACCTGACATGCTGACCAATCCTACACTGGGTGAATGATCTTCTATCTCTGTGATCAACTCATGTGGAAGTGAGTCCAACAGCCAGCTAGTAGGCCAAGAGCCTTCTAGGCCTTTCAAGCCATGGGTTTTTTATTATTTTATATTCCGTTAAGTGAGTCAAATAAGTTATTACATGTTACCTCATAAAACTCCGTGATCTTCACAGGACTGGTTTCTGAAGCTATTGCTTGTATCATCAGCCAAGATTCCATTAACTCTATAGTCTGAGTTCTGGTTGACGATAGAGGAAATAACTTCAGAAACCGGTCCTGTGAGAATCACCCAGTTTTATGAGGTGAGATGTAATAATTTGACTTACTTAATTTATTTGCCTGATAATGTAAATTCCCATCATAAAATTTCATTAAAGTAATTTAGATTTGATTAAGTAGGTAGATCCTTGGCAAGCTTTATTGTTTTGTTATCTTGTTTTCCGTAAGTTGGGTATGGAAACTTAAAAGCCTTATGATCCATCCATCCATAGTAATTCTGCCCAAGGGTAGGTATTTCACTGCAATCATAGCATTTTCATGCTATGATTTGCTAGGTAATTATAGGTGTGGTAGCTTCCCGTTGCTTTCTTTCCACATCGGTGAAGGATGATGATGATGACCGGATGATATTTGGGGACTGTTGGTCCCTAAGCTTCCTGACATTTGTCTTACAGGTGAGGAAAACCCCAAAAAAACCTCTCCCCGGAGCTTGTCCCGACCAGGAATTGGACCCACTGCATGACAAGGCAGCACGCTACCTCGAGACCACAGTGGTGGACACGATGAGGTATTTTATTCTAAAAAATGTGTAAATAGTAATGTTTCACAATAATATATAAGGTATTAGTGTTACAAATTTGTGTGTTTATGTACATTGATAGCTGTGTAATGTTCGTGTATGTAAATCCATATTGATTCTTGTATATAATTGTTATGAGTAATTATGAATGCTGATAATAATAAAAAGCAATGTTTTCAAATGAAACATATTTTGTATTTATTTCAGGTGTCATACATATTAATTCCACAATAAAATATAAGTATGGACTGTTCTTTAATTTCATTTTCCTGCATTGTCCAAGTACTAGAATTCACTTCTGTTTCTTTTATCATGACATACAAAACTCATGTCCACCAAAAAGAGATGTTTATTTCCAATATGCAGTTCCCTAAGATTCATCCAAATATCCTCCCATCTAAACCTTCCTAATGGTATTTTCTCAATAAAATAAATACATTTGTCGCTATAAGTTTTATAAGTTTGTTATGGGTTGATCATGTAGATTGAGTAGACAGTAGAAGAAATTTTTACTGGATTAAGTTCGTTGAGGAAAAGGTTCAGTGGAGGGCTTTAGTGAATGTGCCATTTATCTTATGTATTTCATAAAGCCCTAGAGCTTGCAATATAAGTAGTAAAACCAATTAGCTATTCAAGGGGACATATTTGAAAAAATCATGTTGACGTGAGGATGAGGTAAAACAGTAAACTGAAATGATGTTTCATGCAATGACTACATATTTTAAAGATGGTTGTTTATATAAATGCCCTTATAGGACTGTAGGGCAAAGTAATTGGGCATATATATAATACATATAATGTTTCATTTTTTGTTTTGATATAAATTTTAGAATAACACTGATAGAGTATCAAAGTTTATAAATTATGACTATAGTCTCGTATCAGGAGAAGCATTAATGACCATAAGGAGAAGAGACAATACTAATAATTTACATAACATGGTGATTAAAGATTTGTGGTGAATTACAGCAATAATTAATACATAGTTACTTAACAGTGTTTCTATAAACGGAAAAACTGCACTTAAACTAGCGTGGAATATTTTCAAAGTCCAATAGAACAACAGTGCGCATATGTCAGGTTTTATATAGCCAGCGATAACCCACAATCTAACCACATATCGATTACTATATGTCGCTGTGAAATTTAAATTACTAATATTTGCAATATTAAGAGAAAATAACATCATAATATTGTCTACCAGTGTCATAATATTGTGATTTGCATATTTAAATAAATACTTCAAAATTGCCTAATAATGTTATAAAAATTGTTTGAAAAAGTTTAAAGCATTAAATAATGTTAGTTAATACAGAAGAAGAGTTTACGACAATATAAATGAAAAATCAAGCGCTAGTAGAAGTGCAGTTGAGCCCTATACCATATGTATATTTTTTACCATAATCTCAACCTTGAGGTTATGGAAAATAAAATGCACCATCAAAAATTGATTAATAACTTTGTTGATTTGTTCTTGGACATGTTTCAAAACAATTCTCTGTTTTATCTTCAGCTTTCCCAGACTGGTTTTATTTATGTTGCATTATGTTGCACCACCTGGATGTCGATGTCAGCTCCATCCTGTGGTTGGCCAAAGAACCTCCAAACAAGGTCACCCTCCATCGGAATATCAAAATTCATAACTCTGTTTCTGTTCTTCTGAATATAAATTTTTTCCCAAATAGTCAGCTCGTTTGTATTTTCTAACTGTTTTAATAATTTAGTGTCTGAATTTATATTATGTTTTTCAGACCAAACATGAGCAGCAACTGCAGATTTTTCAATTTCTCCATTTTTAATATTTCTTATGTGTTCTTTGGTTCTAATTTTTAGGTTTCTTTTTGTTTTCCCTATATATATCTTTTCACAACCCATGCATTCAATTTGATATATAATGCATGGGTTGTGAAAAGATATATATAGGGAAAACAAAAAGAAACCTAAAAATTAGAACCAAAGAACACATAAGAAATATTAAAAATGGAGAAATTGAAAAATCTGCAGTTGCTGCTCATGTTTGGTCTGAAAAACATAATATAAATTCAGACACTAAATTATTAAAACAGTTAGAAAATACAAACGAGCTGACTATTTGGGAAAAAATTTATATTCAGAAGAACAGAAACAGAGTTATGAATTTTGATATTCCGATGGAGGGTGACCTTGTTTGGAGGTTCTTTGGCCAACCACAGGATGGAGCTGACATCGACATCCAGGTGGTGCAACATAATGCAACATAAATAAAACCAGTCTGGGAAAGCTGAAGATAAAACAGAGAATTGTTTTGAAACATGTCCAAGAACAAATCAACATTAATATTGAGGTAAGATGTCCAGACCAAAAATAATATAATTAAAATAACCTCAAAATATAACTTCCTAAAATTAAATATTAATAACTTTGTATTTATTTGATGTATTTACATAACGTGGTGATGGTAATTTCTTACCATGTTCTTAAAATACTATCTTCATAGTGTAATTTTGATAATGGTTTTCTATTAACAATTACAACAATAAATTAATACATAGTTACCTATCAATGATTTTATAAACCATAATAATAAATTATTATTTTTCTACAATTTCGACTTTTAAGGTTAGGCCTACAAAATTATTAGAACCTATAGTATTACCTGTTATGCATAAAGGTATACCTATTATCCATAAAGATAACATAATAAAATAAAATAGACCATCTCAAATGGATCACTAATACTGTTTTTAATTTGATATAAAATAGATCACGTATATTATATTAATTTGGTTTGTTGATATCCCATAACGTACATATAACGTACGCTTTTCTCCATCACAATACACATGTATAAAATATAAAAGCTGTGGAATGTTACAATTTGACCTTTTATACTTTTCTTACTATATTTATCAATAATATAAGCCTATTCAGATAACTAATTTTATAAGGGATAACTGGGCAATATGTATTTTTTACTTTCATTGTTGGACATTTCTATATGTAGGAAATCCTAATTTTGCCATGAATACGTTTTGATTACACACATATATTGTATGTTTAACCTCAATCAGATTCTATTTCCTCATTTTTGTAATAAGTTTAATTTATTTTAGGCAAACAATCACATTCCCATAACCTATACAATTGCAGACGATTTTTAAAAGACGCCATATTTCACAATATCATATGGATTATTTCTCTATGCACTTTTAAAAACATTGCCAACATACGCATTTTTCCATCTCGCCTGAGATAGAGATAAGATCGGATAAGATGGTTTCAAGAAAACCATCTCTCACTCTCGTGGTCAGACTCAACTTACGAAAGTGAGAGAGGTGGGGGTGAGGAGAGTTGGTTTCAAGAATACCGGCCTTATTAGATCTATTAGTGAAGACGGAACAGGCAACTCTTGCCTAAACCAGGAAGTGAAGAAGAAGAAGATTATATTTGGGTTATTGATGCTGACCCTCTTCGGTCAACCTCCTGTGACAATAGAATTTTTTGTACCTGACCACAGCAGATCTGGTCCATACAATAAGCAGAGGCATTGTGAGCAGGTCAAAGGGTTCAAAAATATAACTTCAGTGTATCTTCAATTTGGTTTACGTATTTGTTCATTCGGTATATGAATATTTAAATTATTACTAGATCGTAAATCATCATCTGTAAAGTGATTTTTCTGAATAAATACATGAACAAGTGGAAAAAAAAATAACGTTTTGTTATGCCTTCCAGAAAACGTTTGCTCAATTTCTATAAAAATAGTCCATATTTTACTCCATATGAGTGTGTTTACTTAACCATTTTTGTTACATATAAATCCTAGCCCCGTTAATCAGTAATCGCCCTCTCACTCACCGCCCATATCAGGCGAAATTTTAAAGATACGAAGAAATTGTAAAAACATGTATAAGTTAGGTTTATCTAAAACTGCTGTATTTTTTCAGTCATACTATATGGCTGTGAGACTGGTCTTTTACTTTACGAGAAGAACAATTATTACGAGTATTTGAGAATAAAGTGCTTAGGAAAATTTATTGACCAAAGAGAGACGAGTAGACAGATGAATGGAGAAAAAAAATATTACACTGAGCTACGTTATCTCTATGGGATACCAGATGTAACGAGAATAGTTAACTGTCATAGACTGTGATGGACAGGATATGTAGCACGATAGGGAAAGAAAGAGGAAAAGGAAAATGACATTTTCTTGTTGGAATACCAGAAGGAAAACACCCTATAAATAGGCCAAGAATGAGGTAGGAGAATGACATTAATCATGATTTGAGAGATTATATAGGGAATGATTAGAAAACATTACCCGAGGAAGGGAAGTTATTATATAGCTCAACCATGTACCTCCGCATTCGATAGCGCCAGTTAGAAAGGGGCAAACTCCTGGAAGCAACTAATTGGATTAAGAAGGGAGAAATAAATTGGTAACAGAAGTGACATTTTCAAGGAAAACCTTAATGAAAACCATTTCACAAAACTTCTCGATCATCTAATACATTATCTACAATTTGATTTTTTAATAATATTAATCAAATTTTAAAATATACGATCAACATTAAAAACAGCATTATATTTTTATTTATTGTTTTATCCTCTCCTTTTGTAGCCGTTACTAAAAAGCCATTGTCGAGTCGTCTGTAGAGACGGAAGAAACGCACTTCGAACCACATATTAGAGTACTAGACAGGCTCTCAATGGCGAGACTCCCAGCATGATGCCAGAGTCATCGTCACTGGACAACAAGAGACAAGGGGAATATATACCCAGAACCAAGGCGAACGTTTAAAATCCATTATTTCGGCGGGAATGGAATCCGGGTCACAGAAGTGGAAGGTAGAAACTTTACCGACAACGCCATTGAGACGGACATTCGTCCAGTATTATAATCAAGATAAAAAAAAACTACAAACGAGTTCGGATAAATATTTAATTTCTTCCTTTGCGAGACGATAGATGAATACGAGCCACCGTGCCACGCAGACTGCCATGTTAGCGACCTTGTTTTGACTCTTCGAGGTCACTTTCCAATTCACCTGTCTGCAAACTTCCCTGCAGCATTACAAATTCCCTTCGTTCAGACCTGATTCCTCCGTCTAGGACCGGTCATCCTGTCCATTTCCTTTTAGTAACATTACGGTACACTAAACATAATATAAAATGACGATTCTCCTAGTTATATGGATGCGAAACATGATATTTTACTTTAAAAGAGGAGTAAATATTTTGAATAATCCTATTTGCGAATAAAGTGCGTCCACAGCTGTAGTCTGGGAGTAGCGTTATTGTCTAGTACGCAGCGGGCCCGGGTTCGATACCCGATTGGGACAAGATTACTGGGTGAGATTTCTTCGAGGTTTTCCTTACCTGTAAGACAAATATCGGAGAACTTTAAGGCCCAAATGGTCCCCAAACATCATCTGGCCATCATGATCATTCGTATAATATTATCTAAAATGTTCGTGTTGTCACAGAGGTGGCCCTAGCATTGAGCTGATCACTCACCCAAGGAGGCCTTCTATTTTCTTCTGTACTCAAAAAAAGTGCGTGAGTTACTAATCAGCACCCTACAGGCAATATCCTTGTAAAGACGTAGGGATATATAACTATTGCTTGAATATTAAATTTTGGGAGATTAAATTTTATTTATTATTTAAATTGTATATTATCTATAAAGGAATAGGTTAAACTAAGATAAAGAGTGAGTGAGTGAGTGAGTGAGTGAGTGAGTGAGTGAGTGAGTGAGAGAGAGTGAGAGAGAGAGAGAGAGAGAGAGAGAGAGAGAGAGAGAGAGAGAGAGAGAGAGAAAGAATGGACTAAAGAGAGACGAACACAGCCAAATGTATGCAGATAACTGCATAATAATGAGTTACATGACCATTACGGGAAATCATATAAAGTGTCAATGGAAGGAACCAGATAAATCACTTTTTGTTGATGTGAAAATGGAGATTGAGGTACTATAAGACTCTCCGTGGAAAGGGCTATCTTTTAAAATTTGAAATAGTAAAATAAACAGTTTAGCCAAGGATTTTCCCCTGTACCTTTCGTAAGTAATAAGAATATTTAAGTCTCATAGACTACTATAACGAGGACATGTGGCACAAATGGTAAACGAAAGAGGTGCATGGAAACTATATAATAGTGAGTTCCATGGCCATTATGGGAAATCATATATTAGGTATAGTCTACCAATATAATGAAATACAGCTATTATTATGTTTGTTTAGTGAAATAATGAGATATCGAATACCAAAGAGAAGTACAATGAAAGTAAATAACGTATTGTATAAAATGAAGAAACTTCAAGTTAGTTTCTTTTCTCATCGCCTCAATATCACTCTAATGTGCGATGATGATTATTTCTGTAGGACAATGAAGGAGTGTAGAACTACAAAAAAAAAGCTTGTATCTTAGTACAGAAATACAAAATTGAAAGAAGAGTTTAATGTCTATCTTTTTATTTCAGCATTGGTGAAAGTTTATTATGTTTATGATTATAAAATAAATAATGGTCGCCTCCAGTACCGAGATTCACGAGTTCAAACTCAGCCAGAATCAACCGATTTTTAAGGGCGTACAAATCCTATGCATAACTTCTTTCATGAGGGAGGCAAAATCATGGCTCCTGTGTCGTGGATTTACGGAAATAATTGTAAATTACCTCAAACCTGAAATAAGAAACAAAATTTACCGGTCCTATGCACAGATATTAATTACGACGCTAATGACATGAGATTTTAAAGAGCATCGTTATATAAACTGATATGTAACAAAAAATAATCTTCTTCTTCTTCCTTCCAAGTATTAGGCCAAGGCCTGTTACGATCCTATATAAATTTTTCCTTCCAGCGTTTTGATCCTTCCGGGAAATTCTCGTATAAGATTTGAAACCATAATAATAGTCCCTTCGATTGGTTGCTGGCCAAAGGAAGGCAAGACCAGTGATGGTGCTGCCATCTTATAGCCTCTGGTCAGACTTTTCTGGAGAAGAAAAGAAAATAAAGGAAAGAAGAAATTGAAGAAAGGAAAGACTCCCTAGCCATCGGATGCCCTAATAGCGTCGGGGTCGAGAAGAAAACAAGAGTTAACCAAGAGAGGTTAGATAGTAAAGTTAAAAGAGTCTGGTATAAGTAAGTGGAAGAAAGGAAGAAGTGCCAGATCGGTTAAAGATAAAAGTAAGGAGCAAAACACAAGTAAGTGGAAGCAATGTTTTGCTCAGCTTGGACACCTTGTGGTCGCCATCCACATATCCCCTAGATGGGGACCCCTGAGGGGTCATAGTTTTTAAAACATTTATCATGTCTCTATGGGATTGAAAGTAATGAAATTGGAGCTCGAATTATTTCTATATCACGCATAATTATAGACCACAAAGATGGGGATGGATCCCGCGATATTTGATCAATACTATGCTGAAGCCACCTCCCAAGATAGCACAATCACTACAAAGAATGTATGTTCTTTATGGAATGTAAATTTTAATCCAGGTTTTGCCATAGTGGCAGTGTTAATCCTTAAAAATATTTGAATCCAGTGCCTCTCTCGATTGATGTTCTGTGCGATTGATGTGTGTGTGTGTGTGTTAGAATGGAGTCCGCTCATCCTGTTAAATTAATTTACATTTATAAAACGATGTAAGTTAGCAATATCTTAGTGATCTTCGTGTTGTGTTTAAAGTTACAAGAATATAGAAAAAACAGTAGAGAAATGTTATTAGTTCTGTCTAGTTCGATATTCCTAGAAAACCCACTAACCTGAATCTACGAAGACAACTCTTACATAACAAAATGACGCGTCACTCACTCAGAGACTAGAAGACAAAAATCAAAACTGACATCTTGTTGCTAATTATACCATTATCTACCAACAATTCACTTTCATTCAGTTGACACTTTATTATTTGCTTCATGATGAATAGGCCGACATTTTGTACCGTGTATTACAGGTGATGAATACTATGCTATTATTTAGTAACAACGTTCCATGTAACATTTTATTAAGTTTTCATTGTCGATTCAGGGTCGGGTATAGTAACCACTAGTTCACCAGGACCGACATATTTATATTAAATAAATTAAATATATATAGGGTCCACCGCTGTGGTCTCGAGGTAGCGTGCTGCCTTGTCACACAGCGGGTCCGGGTTCTGTTCCCGGTCGGGGCAAGCTTCCTGGGTGAGGTATTTTCGGGTTTTTTCCACACCTGTAAGACAAATGTCAGGAAGCTTTGAGGCCTAAATGGCCCCGGAACATCATCTCGCCATCATCATCATCATCATCATACCACGGTGTGGAAAGCAACGGGAAGCTACCACGCCTGTAATTCCCAGTAAAACTGTAAAGCGTAGACTGAAAATGCTATGATTGCAGTGAAGGAGCTGCCCTAGGGCATAACACTATATAAGAAGGATGTACTAGGGCGAAATCGGAATATTTTGTGATGTTTTACTCTCCATAGCCTATCAGTCGGGTGCTGGTCTTACACTCACATCTGTTAATCACAGAGGTAGACGATCATCCAGTCAACATAGAGATGGCCTTATAAGTGGTTTTCTCAACCTTGAGCCACTACTTATTATAGCTATCCGAATTCGGTGCTGGATGGGCACCGATTCTAATTTGGCCGAGGTTCCATGAGAAAATATCGAACCAAAGCAAGTCCCGTAGTTTTGCACCAAAACTTGATGCCTTAAATTGCTCGGCTACGGCGCGGAATTGTTTTCTCTTACATTCTATTAAACATAATATTTAATTTAAAAAATCTGTCTCTTTGCTTCATTTGAATAAAAATAAAACAGACACTTGTAATTCTAACAGTGGAACCTTCAGTGTCCTCATATTGAAACCCATCTTACATTTTTATGACCTCTTTCCTATTTTGAGCTAGGAGACAAAAATGCTAACTTCGAGTTAAAATCTTAAGTAACCGAAATCGAGATACCAATATCTTGAAAAAAAAAACAGTAAAATTTAAACCTTACTCTTGGACAGCTCTTGCTACAGGTAGGAGTGAGTGCATGAGAGAGCGTGTGAAGTTGTCCAAGTGTCATTGCCGAGCTGCCATGCTACAAAATATTTAGGTTTCGATCTCAAGACCTTGCGTTGATGATTGGTATATAGCATTTTTACTCGATGACCACTTCGTCATGAAAATTTGAAGATAAGTTTCGTTATATAACATTGACTATTTAACTCATGCCCCAAATGGTAGTCAATTATCAATCACGTTTCAATGAATTTTGTCTTACAACAATTGGCATTCGCGTTTCACCTCCCTCTCTATCGATTTCTCTTTATCAGGTCCTGCTTCTGTGATAAAGAAAGCTCCTCCTTTTTAATATTATGAACAGGTCAGAGCATTATTTTTCTCCAACAAATACATTGAATATAGCAAATAACGAACAGATTCCTTGATTTTACTGAGTTGTTTACTAAAAATAAATTAATAACCTATAATGTTGATTATAATATTCTGTTTGATGTGTTTCATTATCTCTCCACTAGGCTGATTCTTATAATATTGCCGTCCTATTTGGCAATAAATAATATGATCAAGTTACAGTGAATATACATAACCTCACATTTCTGATTTTGTTTTCAAACATCGTCGTTTACATTAAATATATAAATATTTTAAAATACCGGTAACTGTATTTAAATGATGATTTTTGGGTAAACAGCTTAATTTTATTCGTTAAATAGTCCTAACAAATGCCACTCTTGATTTCCAAATCCTCTAGATAAATACACTCGTCACTTCGTGACTAGTGAATTTATCGATGATTTGAAAATCACTCGTGACATTACTTATGATAATTTCCTTGTAAAATCAATTAATTATTACATCTGGTTTGATTAAATAATGTATTCATCTGATCAATATCTTATTATCAATATATTTACTTAGTGCATTCTATATTTATACATTGTGAAAGTTATAAGAATCACAAAAAAAATCGCCCTAAAGTAAAGTAAAGTGATCCCACAACAGGCCCGGAGGCCCTTGGGGTAGTAGGAGGTTAAGGCTCCCACTTTTTCTAGACAATCGGCACTTTATGTCAGCCGGGTTGTCAGCCCTGCGTGACGGCCGCCTTTACCCCCCAGAACAAGCGTCTGGTACTCATTTCCGTTAGAGGCTGAGTCGACCCCAGGGCCATAGTGCCGCCAGAGGGTTTAGGTCAGTTTAAAAATCCTGACCCCAACGGGACTTGAACCCTCGACCCTCCGGCTTGTAGCTCAGTGCCTTAACCACTACGCTACGGCGTGCCCCCCCCCCCCAAAAAAAACATCATTTTCTTCCTCACTTTTGTTATATTTAGCTTACTGTAAGCTATCGTAATAAAGTAATTGGTCTTGGTCGACTAGTGGTTGATCAGCATTCTCGCCCTTGTTTCCAAGATTCGCGGGTTCAAATCCAGCCGGATTTTTAGGGCATAAAATCTTGAGCATAGGTTCCTTCGAATGGGAACTAAAACAGTGAGTCCCGCGCCGTAGATTTTACGACACGAAAAAGATCCTAAATCTGAAAAAAGTAGAAGCCTCTGTGCAAAATTTGTCTCCCTTTCGCGCACAGATTTGAATTGCTAATGGCCTTCTTATTAATGAGGTTGTTAAATAAAATAACATAGCGTAATACAGGAAGATAAACAGAAAGGCTAATGGAGAAGACTGCATAACAGTGAGCTACATGAAAACCAGATATAGCCTAATAACAGTTAAGTCTCGAAGACTGCGATGGGCAGGAATATGACACGAATGGAGAATGAAAGAGGGGTATGGAAGCTTCTTGTAGGAAAACCAGAGGGAAAATGCCATATTGGTAGACTAAGAATGAGGTGGGAGAATAACAATAACCATGATATGAGAGAATTAGATTATACAGGGTATTATTGGAAAACATTAACACAAGATAGGAATGTGTGGAGAGCTTATGTCCGCGCGACCAACATATGGGTTCAATAGCGCCAGTGAGTTAGTTAGTGTATGCACTATATCCATCCATCCATAGTAATTCTGCCCGAGGGCAGGTCTTTCTCTGCAATCATAGCATTTTCATGCTATGTTTTAGAGCTTTACTAGGGAATTATACTCGTAAGTGTGGTAGCTTCCAGTTGCTTTCCACACCGGTGAAGGATGGTGATGATGATAATGATAAGGATGATGATGATGGCCATATGATTTCGGGGACCGTTTGAGCCTTAAAGTTTTCCTGACATTTGTCTTACAGGTGAGCAAAAACCCCGATAAAAACCTCATCCAGAAAAACTGCCCCGACCGGGGATCGAACCCGGGCCCGCTGCATGACAAGGCAACACGCTACCTCGAGACCACAGCGGTGGACATACACTATATAATAGTGAAAAATCCAATTCAACATTTTATTTAGACGATTGATGATAAAAACACAGGTACCTAGGTACTCCCCAATAAATGTGGCCGCAAAATAAAAGGTATTTTTATAGACTTTATAGTATATATAATATATATATTACACACAGAGGTCCACTGTTCTGGTCTAGTGGTAACATTGCCTCAGACGCAGTGGGTTCGGGTTCAAAACCCCGGTCGGGATAAGTTTTGTGGTTGAGTGTCCCCCCGGGGGGGGTGTCTTTTCCTCACCTGTGAAATGAATGTCAGAAAAAATTAAGGTACAAATAGCCCTCGAATACCATCTTGTCATAATCATCCATATCATATTTGCCTTGTTTAGTATAAATATATTAGTGAGTTGTGTTTTGGTCCTAAATATTCATGTTGTCTAGGAGGTGGCTCTGACCATTAACCTGATTAGTTATTCAGGGAAGCCTTCAACATTCTGTGTGATCAAAAAAAAAAAAAAATGTGTGTGCACGATCAAAAGTTTAAAAATCCTACCCCGACAGATCGTGTCCCTTAAGGTCCATGTTTCGTGGGGCATGTTAAAGTACCTACAAATTCAGAGATAATACCAAGGTAAAGGAAGGAAGAAAGAAAGAAAGAGAAACAATTTTAAGCCTAAAAATTATTCAAGTTATCATCATTATCCAAGTCTGAGCAATAAAAAAGAACAAGAGGTCAACGGGAGGATTGTAATCCTTCCTCGTGTCCACCAGGCCCAATCCAGAAAATGGCGGTATGGTTCATAGAAGCAGAACCTGGTGTATCGGACCTGGAAGACAACCTACAACTTGCATAACAGCGTAGAGCAGACTTTTATTCCACTCATATCCACAACACTGGAATAGCGCAATATATATTTCAGGCCGCGGTTCTCAAAGCAGTCTCCCCTCCACTCTAAATATAAAGGACTAAATAACTATCATCACTGTTTTAGGATTGCCCGGTTTGATTCGGGATGTAGGTAAGGTAAAGTGATCCCACTACAGGCCTTAGGAGACCCTTGGAGTAGTAGAGGTTAAGGCTCCCACTTTTCTAGACTATCGGCATTTAATGTCAGCCGGGTTGTCAGCCCTACGTGACGACCGTCTTTACCCCCAGAACCAGCGGCTGGTACTCATTTACGTTAGAGGTTGAGTCGAGCCCAGGGCCATAATGCCGCCGAAAGGTTTGGGTCAGTTTAAAAATCCTGAATTCGGGATGTAGGCCTATTGTAATTCAAATTATATCCTGATTAATTGCGTGCGTATTATTTCGTGTTTTAGAAATATTCAAATTTACATTGTTATATTTTCACATTATTAATATTATTTTCTCAGTGCTCCCTTGTTTATATCCCATCATCATTAATTTGATATCATAGTGTTGAAGAGGAAGACAAAGATCACACGAGAGACTTACGCCCACAAGTTGAATGGTCTCTTCATAAGGCACAGGAAATGGCGGAATTACACCATCGTCTATTGTATATCATTGTTATCATTCTTGACACAACACGCCTGCCATCTACGTCTCAGTTAAATTATTATATTGCGTGGATAGTTTATAAATTCCAACTGTTGACGTACCATTTTGTTAATATTCAGTTATCAACACGCAACCAAGAATTACATAAATTGAAACTAAATAAGGAAGAGAACACTTTCGTGTCAAAAAGTTAAGAAAGGGAAGTATATGGCGTGTGAAAAATCGTTTATTTAATTATGTTAATTGTTCATATGTAAGTACATACATACAGACATACAATTTGAATATAACCGAATGAGCACTGGCTCTTAATCGGGCACAGTCCAAAGACAAAAAAAGTAATAACTAACTAACGACCTAACTGGCACCATGGAACCCGTAGGTTCATGGCCGCGCGGACATAAACTCTCCATACATCCCTATCCTGTGCTGATGTTTTGCAATCATTCCCTGTATAATCTACTTCCCTCAAATCATGGCTAATGTTATTCTCCCACCTCATTTTTGGTCTAACAACTGGGCGTTTTCCTTCTGATTTTCCTACAAGAAGCTTCCATGCACGTCTTTCATTCCCCATTCGTGCCACATGTCCTACTCACATCGCAGTCTACGAGACTTAACTGTTCTTATTATATCTGTCTTCCTATAAATACCATGTAGTTAATGTTATGTAGTATTCTCCATTAACCTGTCTGTTCATCTCTCTTTGGTCCAAAAATGTTCCTAAGAATTTTATTCTCAAATGCTTGTAATCTCTTTTAGTCCGTTAAAGTAAGATTCCATGCTTGCATCCATATAATATAACCGGTAGAATAACAGTTTTATATATTTTCAGTTTAACAAACAATAATATAATTTTCAATACAAAAGAAAATTGCGTATGCGTAGTTAATTATTATAGTATTTCATTTGGTATACATGTCTTATATATGAAAACTAAAAATAGGAAAAAAATAACATAATTTTGAAATGTGCAAAATAAGGGAGCAAAAATAGAAACTTATTTATAAACAACTATGACAACAAATTAATCTAAATACACATTTTATAGGCGGATTAGTGTTTTACTTTTTACATATCAGTGGGTAAATTAATAATTATTTGTGCACTGCTTGTTGGATACTGTGTGTCTTGAATTTAATAATATTTTAATTATGAGCTCTGGCAATTTTCATAATGGAGTTATATAATCTTCAGTCGATATTACTACTATGTTTTAAGGATTGCGTTATATTTTTTATGTTCTTGTCGGAATATTATTGAGGCAGATTTGAGAGTTCTGTGATTTAGGAATTAAGAGCAAGCTAGGAGAAAGTGATTGGTTATTAAAAGGAAAGCTAAGGCTAAATTAAAAGGGGCGTGAAGCCACAGAAGAAGATTTTTTTTCGTATTCAGGCTGCACTTAGGATAGCTATGTATTATAATCTGCTGGAAGGGTTGATAAGAGCTTCAATTTTTCTCCTCGATTGTTCTAAATTTTGAATTCAGAAAATATGGGGTAATATTTGTGAGTTTATTTGGTGGAGACAAGGGGCCATTGTAACATCTGTATTTGAATTTAATAATGATTTTTCGAAAGACCAAAACTATGCCCAGGACAGACGAACGGAATTACTACACGGAAATAATCGGCTCTATGTTGTATACCCGACGGAATCACCTTGCATATACGAGTTATTCTTATCCATATCACAATAGGCCTAAAATGGCCTTGGCCTATCTGTCTGCTGCTGACCTCACATCCACATGTCTAGTCACAGAGGTGGACTATCATCTAGCCAGTATAGGGGCGACATGTTAATAGCAAGTCGGGCCCATAAGCCGTTATAGTTGGTTTTATCAACGTGGAGCCTCTACTTATTGTAGTTACCCAAATTCCTCATGATGATGAGTGGGTACCGGTCCCATACTGGCCGAAATCCGATGAGAAAATTTCTTCCCTCATGGGGACTCGAATCAGCGCATTCCCGTAGCTCTGCATCAAGGCATCATGCCTTAAAACAGCTCTGTTACGGCACGGGGCCATGTCTATGTTATTTTCATCGTGTATCGCAAAATATTTGTCCCGAAGAGAGACGGACAGACAGATGAATGGAGAAGACTTCATAATAGTGAACATTATTTTTATGTAAAACCAGATAAAATAAGAACAGTTAAGTCTAGTAGATTATGATGGGCAGGGAAGGTGTGGGACGAATGGGAAATGAAAGAGGGGCGTGGAAACAAAACAGAAATACCTAACAAAAACGCCCAGTAGGTAGGCCAAGAATGAGGTGGAAGAATAACATGAACCATGATTTGAGGGAGGTAATTATACAGGGGAAGAAGGGAAAAAATTAGCTCAGGATAGGAGTGTATAAAGAGTTTATATCCGCCAAACCGAGTGACTCTTTATCCATACTGAACATCTTCTAAGCATAAACTGATTTTGGTAAAGCATCTTGAACGTGTGTACCCACCTTAATACAAGTGCCAAGCAACGATTTAAATAATGTAAAATTATAGGCTTTCACGGCCGGTTACTTGATTCCTGTTTTGTTCATCTTTCGGTCTAAATGACTGTGGGAAATCTGAACCACGGTCATTTAGCCCGGAAGACGAACAAAACAGATTTGAATATATTTTAAAAACGCAATACTTTTCTGGTTGACTTTTTTCACTAACTTAAGGATTCCTAAATATTGATGGAGTCACTTCGCTCCTCATGTCGCACGAATGGGGAACGAAAGATGTGCATGGAAGCTCCTTGTAGAAAAACCGAGTGAAAACGTCCAGTTGGTAGACCAAGAATGAGGTGAGAGAATAACATTAACTATACTTTAGGGAAGTAGATTACACAGGCGATGATTGGAAAACATTAGATCAGGATAGGGATGTATGCAGAGCTTATGTCCGCGCGGCCATGAACCTACGGGTTCAATAGTGCCAGTGAGTTAGAGTTAGTGAGTCACAATTTTTAATACAACGCTTTAATGTAATCCGAGGGAAAGTGAATGAACCCAAATACATTGTCTGTAGACTAAATACGACTGTAATTATGTTTGCTTTGAGAATTTCGTGTGTTTCAAACTTAATAACAGGATCGCACTTGACCACCGCACCGCCGTGAGAAATAAACACATTAATGTAATTGGAGACGAACGCTTCTTTCCCACAATTTCATTTTCGTTAAAGAATCGTCATTACGTGTAATTATTCGTCATGAATTATTACGTAGTGTAATTGCTGTGTTGCGTTCGTCTTGTTTAATATGTGATTTTCTTAAAATGTAATAATAATAAATTTAGCTTTGTTTTACCTGGGAGAGTTAATGACTTAAGGCCTTGTTTACCACTCAACTAGGTTGGATCAATTTAAAATAATTTATAATAGATACATTTACAATAGTCCACCGCTGTGGTCTCGAGGTAGCGTGCTGCCTTGTTACGCAAAACACCTGGGTTCGATCCCCGGTCGGAACAAGTTTCCTGGGTGAGGTTTTTTTTTTGGTTTTTCCTCACCTGTAAGACAAATGTCAGGAAATTTAAGGCCCAAACAGTCCCCGAACATCATCTGGCCATCGTAATCATCGTTTATCATACTACATTGAGTAGATTGAGTTAGGATTAAGATCTCTCCTGGCGCATCATACCATCATCATCACCCATCATATCATTGGGGCAGCGTAACATCGCCTTCCAGACGTCCCTATCTTAGAAGTGGGTTACAATACGCCAATGCCTAGAGAGAATACCAGAAATGTCGAAATACAAACTGGTGGCATTGAATAAAAAGGAATGTTATGGCTAATTGTAAATTATTTAATACATTTCTAAATTTAAAAAAATAGAGACGAAGGAAAAAAATTAAATAGAATAAAATTCATCGTTTGAAAAAGGAAAATTAAACTTGACTTTAAAAAGACAAGCGTGCAGGAACCCTTGATATCTAGAAGCGGTGGAAGAGGATACTGTGAAAAGTAGAATACGAAGAAGTCTGCTGAAGAATTATTTTTAGTAGTTTGTTTGTTGTATTGTAACTCAGTATCAAAATCGTGAGTACATGGTGTATCGGAAATACGGCTATACGTTATTTTAAAACATCTTAATTCCGGGAAACAGCAAGATGTCTTCATGTTGTAACTAGCAATTAAGAAAGAAATTCGTACTATTCCAATAGCATAATGACGTAATAAAGGGACTTGGTTAGTATTTTTGTAAGTGGTTTGTTTCATTCAATTTGAAGAATTGCCTTGATAACGGTCATATCTCCTATAATACAGTATAATATTATCACATGGTGAAATCATGCGTATAACCACATTTCCGAAACACAGTGGCAGATAACTGCTAAAATCTGGACTAGATTTGAGCAGTTATCTTCACATCACAATTTTGAGACCAGATATTCAGACCAAATGTCACGGGTTCAAATTTTGGACATGGTCAATCCAAGTTTTTTTATCTATTTATTTACTTATTTTTACCCGACCAGAGTCGATGGATTTTTAAGTGCGTATAAATCTCGAGTACCGGCCCTGATTCTCTTGTTGTGGATTTACAGCGCGTAAAATAACCTCAAGCTAAAAAAAAAAAATCCTTTCACGCCTAGATTTGAGCTTAGCTCCTCGTTAATTAAATAAAAAAAAACATCGAATGCTAGGGCGCAAGATACCTGAATACAGGCTGGATGGCTCATGTTCGATCTCGAGCAGGTAGAGGATGAGATTTTTCCTCATTCATTCGTATCTAGACTGTAGCCCATTTTAGCCTCCTATAAAATTGGTACTGGATCTATTCTTGACGTATGTCGGCCGTAATAAAGGACAAGTCACTCTACTGCCTTCTTGTGCCATAGGCTGTAGGCATATATAGGCTCTATATAGGCCTATACAAGTGAGTTTCAATGAATGAATGAATGAATGGATGATGGATGGCTGGATATGCTGAAAGACTTGAGATATGCAGCTGTTTGACAAGAAACGGGAAAAGTGATTTAAGGAAATAAGCCTGAACTGTTATTTAGTATTGAATATGACGGCTGACAGCGATATTTATTGATTAAATAAATTTACTTTCGAATTGTAGCATGGAAGTTTTAAACCAGCTATGTGCCAGTTTCATGAAATTTTAATTTAGTACTTCAAACTAATCTATTTACCGAGGAGATTAGACCTATACGTCTATTCCAATACCGACTAAGTATAAAGTCTCTTATAGGCCTATGTAGTTCATATTCTTATTCACATATTACATCCATACTTACTTACTCACTGGCACTATCGAACCCGTAGGTTCATGGCCGCGCGGACATACGCTCTCCATACATCCCTATCCTGAGCTAATACTTTCCAATCATTCCCTGTATAATCTACTTCCCTCAAATCATAGTTAATGTTATTCTCCCACCTCATTCTTGGTCTACCAACTGGGCGTTTTCCCTCTGGCTTTCCTACAAGAACCTTCCATGCAAGTCTTTCATTCCCCACGTGCAACATGTCCTGCCCATCGCAGTCTACGAGACTTAACTGTTCTTATTATATCTGGCTTCCTATAAAACCATGTAGTTCATTGTTATGTAGTCTTCTCCATTCTCCTGTCTGTTCATCTCTCTTTGGTCCAAAAATTTTCCTAAGTACTTTATTCTCAAATACTTAATCTCCTTTCCTCCCTTAAAGTAAGAGTCCAGTTTCGCATCCATATAATATAACTGGTAGAATAATAGTTTTATATATTTTCAGTTTAACGTTTTTTGAAAGTAGTTGTGATATCAAGAGTCTCTGCAATGCATAATAGCACGCATTTCCAGAATTGAGCCTATGTTTAATTTTTTTGTGCATCTCATTCCTATTTGTGATTATTGTTCCTAGGTATTTGAATTCAGCCACTTCCTCAAAATTTCCATCATTTGTCATTAGCTGTCCATTTCCATTATATAATGAATTCCTACATGTGACCATATATTTAGTTTTATTGCTATTTACTTCCAGTCCTAATTTCTTAGTGTTACTCAATAGTGTGCGTGTTGTCCTTTAGTATCTCCTCGCTATCGGCCAATAATACTACATCATCAGCATAAACTAACAGCTTATTAATACCATTGAGTTGTAAGCCTTCCCCATTCTCTAAAGATTTAATGGCATGCTCTAGTACAAAATTAAATAGTAGAGGAGATAGTGCATCTCCTTGCTTCAACCCATTCTGGATTTCAAAAGTGTCTGAAACTGTTTGCCTACACGCACCCTACTCTTTGTGCCATTTAGACACATTCGTATAAGTCTAACTAACTTTTTAGGAATTCCAAACTCCAGCAGGATACTATATAACTTCTCCCTCTTAATTGAATCATATGCTTTTTTTGAAGTCTACGTATAGTTGATGTACAGTACCATTATATTCCCATTTCTTTTCTAAAATCTGTCTTATACTAAAAATCTGATCTGTTGTAGACCTGTTTCTTCTAAATGCACATTGATGATCTCCTAGAATGTCATCAATATAGGGAGTAAGTCTGCTTACTAATATATTTGTTAGAATTTTGTACGAAGTTGAAAGTAATGAGATGCCCCTGTAGTTGTTGCAATCAGTTTTATCTCCTTTCTTATAAATTGGTACGATAATTGATTCTTTCCATTCATCTGGAAGAGCTTCTTTTTCCCAAATCATACTAAGCAACCAGCGTATCTTGTCCATCAATTTTTCTCCCCCTGATTTTATCAGTTCTGCTGGTATCTCATCCGAACCTGATGCTTTATACATCTTCAATTTTTCTATCGCCATTTCAACCTCCAATGTACTTGGTTCTGCGACTAGCATTTCTGCTGTCTGTAAATTATCCTCCTCAATGTCCTGTTCTGTATGTACATTTAATAGCTGATTAAAGTAACTTCTCCATCTATTTAATATACTCCTGGAATCTGCAATAATATCCCAATTTTCATTCCGAATTATGTTTGTTCTAGCCTGAAACCCTTTCTTCTCTATCCTAATTCCCTGATATAATTCTCTAATGTTCCTATTTTTTGCATTCATTTCAAGATCATTAATCTTCTCTCTCAAATATTCCCTCTTTTTACTCTTTAGTAACTTGGTGGTTTCCCGTCTAATACTACCCAATTGCTCTAAATTTACCTCATTTGGCTCGTGTAACCATTTCAATTTTGCTAGCTTTCTTTCTTTCACAATGTCGGCACATTTCTCATCAAACCATTTCTTGTTTTGCCTCTTTTTTAAACAACCAACGCTTTCTGATGCTGACAATTTAATAGTATCTCTTATAGCCTCCCATTCTTTATTTATATCAGTTTCTTCTTCGTTTGTCACATTGTCAACTGAAGATCCCAGTACTTACATATTACATCCATAAAACTACATTTTCTACAATAACTTAAATATATTATTCTGGTACTTAGCTAGCTTAGAACTTCCATGCTATAATTATTATTATAATTCGTAGTAAAAAATCTGAATTTTTTTGCATGATATAGGCCTACTGTTATACTTTGCTATCAATAATTACACACAGAACATTTATCGAATGTCTATTAAATAAATGCCTCATAATATTTTGATGACGCAACAGTTCAATTTGTGACGAAATTTACAGACCGCGACCAATATTTTATGCTTCTACAAAAAAAAGTTATATATATTTTACACAATATAATGTAAGGTAAATTATAAAGCTTATGAACTGTAAAATCGATTCTTCACTTCTTTCCCACGCTTAAAAAACTATACAATTGATGCAAAACAAACGAAAGTTACGTTCGATATGCAATAAGTTTTCCCAAAGACTGAAAAAAAAAAGTGACGAGGGAAGTAAGGACCATCAGTTAATACTGAATAAAGAATTGATTTACAGTTACGCGCATTCGACTTCCGAATAATACCTTTGCTGACTTCTTTCTCTCATCACATCCATCTTTAAATTGTTAATATTCACTATGTAATAATAAAATCTTCCTCCTGATATTTTAATTGTGTCCGTATACATTTTTTGCGTTAATTTGAAATATATAATCACTTTTATTATATATTAAATGCCTGCAGATATAACGAAATGTTTGTTTATTTTATCTGATAAGTTGTGATATCTCCAATTTAAAAAATGACATTTTTAATAAAGTAGATTTAATTTTATATGTGGCATAATTAATTGAGCAATAAAATACACTATAAGGGATACGAAATGAAAGTTCCACAAGGTAATGGCTGTCCTATATTGCTGTATGGTTGTGATTTTGTTTTGGACTTTAACAAAAAGAGAAGCAGAAATGAGAGTTTTAACAAGTATAGCCGGTTGCACACTTTTGGATAATTAATTAAATATTTCTAACTGATGAATGAAATAGAACAATATAGGAACAATATTGGAAGGAACATGTTTGGATAGGCCTAATGAAAACAAACCGAATACAAACAATGTTTTTTGATTATAAGTCAGAAGGTAGAAGAAATGTCGGTAGGCCGAGGAAGAGATGGATCTAACTTTTCAATTGAAATTAATGAGACAGGAACGAGCCTTAAATACGCAATCCATGAAATGACGATCGTGATGATATTTTATCAAATTTGAGCATGGCATCCTGAGATAGTTGCAGGATTTCTTCCGGGAAACTCTGAAATATATGCTTTTTGCTGTTTTCAAAATTAGGGAGAACCAACGAGCCACAAAGACGTTTCCAACATACATTATGAAATAGATCATGTGGTGACAAGTCCCATGTGATGTTCTGTCTTAAAATTCCAAAGTAAATGGATTATTCATTATAAATATTTAATTTTAAACAAAAATAGTTGAGAGATGCTGATGCTAGGGTATGATTGGATAACATTAGTTCAGGATAGGGATGTATGGAGATCTATCATGATAGTATCGGTTGGTTAATGGTGTTCTGTAGGCCTTCTCATTTGTTTCTCTGTAAGTTCAGGTATGAAGTCCTGGGACTGCTCTATTGTTAATGTGTTAAAGAAAACGCAGTGTTATAATTAACGCGGTTAGCAATATATGGATAATCACATTTCTTGTATGTTGCATTTTTATATTCGATTTGAAAGTTAACCTTGTATTGATGTTGTAATATTTACATTCAATAAGGAAACTTAAGCATCATGTTTGTGTTTTATCTATAATGGTAGATTCAACAATGACGAAGGCCGCGGTTACAAACATTTTCACTGTGAATATTTTGTAGAATAGTATATTACGATGCGAGGTTGGGAAGTGGTTTTTACAAAATCGAGGAAAATGTTTAAAAACCGAGCGATAGCGAGGTTTTTAATTTCCGAGATTCTGTAAAACACTTCACAAACGTGCGTTGCACATTATTTTTTGCGCGACGGTGTGTTTTCAAAATAATAGATAATAGTAAAATAATAACATCTTTGTTGGAAATAGTTTCGTTCATTATAAGCAACAGACTAACGTTAACAGTGTGGGCAGTGTTTATTAGTTGAAACTAAAGGAGCCCGTTACACCAACCAGTGATAAATTGGCGACAAGTACGTAGTTATTGTTTTATATTGTTTCAAATAAAGTTCAGTTCGTTTAAAATGCAGTGATTTGTTTCGTATAATGTATATTGACACTACCTTTTTGATATTTGTTGTATATACATTGTACGTAGTATACGAGGGCGGATCGGAAAGTAACGCACAATAATTTTTTTCTGCCTTGGTATTGCAGCTAGAATGTTGAAATTTCACAGAGATATAGTTTGAAGTTTTCACTACAGATGGTCTTTTTTTCTCAGGTGCACCTCTTGCGAGAGAAGCTTGAACTATGCAACAAAGATGGCGCGCATGCTACAGTCGTCCACCTGTGAGGAACAGAGAAGTGTTGTTCGATTTTTGTGGGCCAAAGGGCATAAACCCAGTGAAATTCACAGGGACATGCGTGGCGTGTATGGGGATGATTGTATGGACCGTAGCAATGTCTCCAGGTGGTGCACATTCTTCCAAGAGGGACGCGTGAACCTTAGTGATTCGCCACGCTCCGGCCGGCAGTGCGCAGATGGCTACACTCCAACCAAACGGACTTCTACGAACAGGGCATATTGAAACTGGTAACACGATGGGAAAAATGTGTTGAGAAAGTTGGTGACTATGTCGAAAAGTAGGTAAAAGATGTAAGTTCATTTGTGATTTTTTTTCCCTTTTTTTTACTATTAAACTTTAAAAAAAAATTATGGTGCGTTACTTTCCGATCAGCCCTCGTACATAGAGGACAGTTGTTTTACTTCGCACACGCGATTTGTAATATGTAATATTATAGGCCCTAATATAGTTATTTTATTACAGCATAGTTATTTAGGTTGGCAACCCCGAAAGGTAGGAAGTTGAACTTTCAATCATGGTCGTCATTGCTGAAGTACGACAAAACGCACTATCGCGCAAAAAGTTATATTACATGTGTGTGTATTTCTGATGCCTCCCACTACTCTCTACGTGCTCTGAGTTCCGCACTGGGTGCATATTTGGAATTAATGTGATCTATTTTCAATTTACGCACCGTTTCGGCAGACCCCTTTACGTAGGTCATGTATTCTTGTATACAGAAAGGAGTGTAGGATGAGTGTATGTTTATTGGTTTGTATAGTGTAAGGTATATTATATGAGAGAGGAGATGAAGAAAGGGAGGAGAATGTGAAACCGGTGCCAGCACGTAACTTACTCCTGTCGAAAACCACCAAGAGGGCTGCCAATCTTAGGCCGGTATTCTGAAACCAATCTTTACGCAAAGAGTGACTCTTTCCTCCTCTCTATGACGTAGAGAGTATTCATAAAACCGGTTTCTTAATGTCCCCATTCGACAGATAAATCAATAGTACCACACGCCTTCTCAATATATGTTGTGCGGAAGGATTTGCAATTTAATCGGTGCAAAATCTAGCAATTAAAATTGTACACCACCACCCCTTCTGGTCCAAAATAGAAAATTTTAGAATTAAATTAAGTTTCAATTTAATTAATTTAACAATTGAATGTTTTAACGTCGCCGGGTATCGATCCCGGACTCGCTAGTCAGGTAGCAGGCATGTTACCACCTGTGCTAACACGGCGGAAAATTATATTACATTATCGATAGAATTATTGTTTACTACAGCCATCAATCGAATATAACTTATCTTTATTGAAACTATAAAATTGATATAGAATCGTAAAATGCTACGGTTATTGTTCTATTTTATAGCAATGGAATAATGATGCAACTTAAAATTGTACTGAATCTACGTGGTATTATGGAGTTTTAATAACATTTTCATCGGAATTTTAAGCTCGGTAAGAAAACTCTCACTGACCTAAAAAGATATAAATATTACTTTCAATTACTTAATATTAATACAATCAACTACGTTTTGGTCTAAGCCTATATTCTTGACTTCGTTTGGAAACGAAGAAAAAAAATACAGATTTCAAAACAGAACGCAAAATTCTGAAAATACAAGATTTTTCTATAAACCTAAGAATTCTACTTCGTTGTCCCAGTGAACTAAAATAAGTGGATTATTTCATGCAGAGATCAGGCCCTACTATTAGGTTAAGTATTTGCCAAGTGGTTGACATCTCCGCACACAAACCCGATTTGGCTATTTGAGACATCATAACACTTTATACATGTTTCCTTAATTTGGGGAAAGTCTATGTAATGTGTATGGCATGGGCTGTGTTCTAGAGAAAGAGCTCACAGCGCCAAGTTGACTTTGTTTGTTTTTTTTATTTGTTTGTTTGTTAAAACTAGATTTCCTGTGATATTATGACTCTCCTTTTAATAATCATTAAAAACGGATCATTGCAGTAGGCGTACGCATGTTATACAGTTAGAGATTGTTTAAATGAAGGAATTGTATTAATTTGCTATACAATTAATAATATATTACGATGCGAGGTTGGTAAGTGGTTTTTATAGAATCGAGGAAAAATGTTTAAAAACCGAGCGATAGCGAAGTTTTTATTTCCGAGATTCTGTAAAACACTTCACAAACGTGCGTTGTACATTATTTTTTGCGCGATGGTGTTTTGAAAATAATAAATAGTAGTAAAATAATAACATCTTTGTTGGAAATACTTGCGTTCATTATAAACAATTGACTAACGTTAACAGTGTGGGCAATGTTTATTAATTGAAACAACAGGAGGCGTTGAGAACAATTATTATTGATAACATGACCGCAAGTACGTATTTATTGTTTTATATTGTTTCAAATAAAGCTCAGTTAATTTAAAATGCAGTGGTTTAGTATAATGTATATTAACACTACCTTTTGGGTATTTTCTGTATATACATTGTACGCAGTATACGTAGAGGGCAATGGTTTTACTTCCCGCACGTGGGTGTAAATGTAATATTACAGTATAGTTATTTAAGTTGGCAACCCCGAAATGTAGAAAGTTCAACTTTCAATCATGGTCGCCATTGCTGTAAGTACGACAAAACGCACTATCGCGCAAAAAATTAATTTAAAAATAGATAAGTCTGCATCCACCCTATTGATATGGTTAATTTTAAATATTAAACTATGTAGCAGGAGAAGTTTGGCAATTGTGCGAACGTTTCAGATTAGCAGTGAGATATCTAGTATCACTATAGTAGTAACCATGTTCTACTCTGGTTCCGAGGTTTGCCGATTAAAACCCAACACCTAAGTCGATACATTTTTCTTTAAGCCAACGGTCTCCATGGAGCGACAGGCCTAGAAAACCCTTGACCTACGTGCCGACTGCTGGCTTCGCATCCACATGTGTTAGTCACACAGGTGGATGATCATCCAGCCAGTGTAGGGGTGACATGTGGTCAGCATGTCGGGTCCCCAGCCGTTATAGCTGGTTTTCTCAACTGGAGTCGCTACTTATTGTAGCTACCCAAATGCATCGCGATGCTGGATGGTCCCATACTGGCAGATATTCCATGAGAAAAAAAAATCCCTATGGAGACTCGAACCAGCTTAAGTCTCGTAGCTCTGCGCCCGTGACATATATTAAGGCACATTAAAACCTGAAGCATAAAAAAAGACCTGTGCAAAATGTATCGGTCATTAAATGCCCAGATTTCAATTTCGATGCTAATGATCTGAGTACTTAAATATTGTGGGATATTTAAATAAAATACTAGGCCTATACATCCTAATTAAATATTGGTCTATTTTCAAATTTTGTTCGAAAATATGTGTCAGTTTCGAGTTTCTGGTTAGTTTAATAGATATCATACATCAAAGTATTATAAATTTAACTTAACTAAAGTTTTTAATAGTGATTAACAATATAATATTATATTTAGGTATAAAATTGTGAATAATAATATCGTTTCATAAAGTAAACTAGAACTCATACTTTTTACCTAATTCTTTTTTAATTTCACGGGTGTCATCTATTACACTGAGCAATAAAAAAGAAACTTTTTTTTTGTCTCAGAAAGAAAAATATGTGATTCTGATAGTATTTTTCCTCCTGAATTCAAATATGATATCGGGTTTTCTCCATCACGCAAGGTTTCCGAGAGACAGGAATTTATCGTTTCAAACACTTTAATATTTTCTACATTCGTAGCTACACAATATTCGAACATTCGGATTCACCTAGAAAGTAAGAAATGACGATTTTCTACTATATTTCGCCTGTGAAGCATCCCTCTTGATGGTCCAACAATAATCGGCCAGCATATTAGGATTCAATTTGCCTTGATATCTCTTTTCCATAGCTCAAACCATTTGAGTTAGCTCATTTGGTTTTATTTTACAATGGACAAATGGACGAAAAAAAGTTTATTAAAAATAATTATTTAAATCCATTAATTGGAATTGAAATAAAAAAAAACTGTGGGTGATGGAGAAATTCCGAATACATATTTGAAAACACGATAAAAAACTGCATTAAGTACAACTATTGGTACTCATGTGACAAAAATCATGTCGACACAAGTAATAATATTCATAACAATAACAACACAATTTAAGGTTATATTAAATTGTTTATGGATCCTATTTGGCGTAGGGCTACACAGCAGACTGGATTATTATTATTGTCTGCTTTTTTTCAGTCTTATTCGAGATGTTTAACATACATGATCATACATATCGCTTTAGGATATATGGTTATATCCAGTAGACTGTAACTTACATTGGTAGGTCTATGAGCCTTCTGAAAATGTACTGATATTTTTTAAATTATTGATTCCATCCATCCATAGTAATTCTGCCCGAAGGCAGGTCCTTCACTGCAATCATAGCATTTTCATGCTATGCTTGCAGCTTTACTAGGGAATTATGTAGGTGTGGTAGCTTTCCGTTGCTTTCCACACCGGTGAAGGATGATGATGATGGCCATATGATTTCGGGGACCGTTTGGGCCTTAAAGTTTTCCTGACATTTGTCTTACAGGTGAGGAAGAACCCCGATAGAAACCTCACCCAGAAAAACTGCCCCGACCGGGGATCGAACCTGGGCCCGCTGCGTGATAAGGCAGAATTATTGATTATTATATTATAATTATTAGTGCAATCAATCGTGATATAAAATTCCAACCTACAATTAGTCTTGATCATTTTAAAATTCACCAAAATTACTGGTTTATCAGCCCCGAGATTTGAACTTAGAATCTCCGTAATGCTAGTCTGTATCTTCGATATTTCTAATGCTCTTGCGTATCAGTATAAATTGATTAATTATGGGTAAATACTGTTATTTTGTTATAATGTGAGGTCACTTCAAAGTATGTAGGTCGTTCATCAAGAAATGAAATAGCTATTTAAGCCATGTTGGAATTTTGTGGTTTCATCACTTGAATTTGTGTCATAGGAACGATTTACCAAAATGACCTCATGAGCATTCTAGTAAGGTCGATAATTGTGTTATAACATTAGTGAAAGTGAACCTTAATACGGTGTTGTAATGGTTGATTGTATAGTGTTAGGAATGAAATTGTTACGCGTGCGGCCACAATCTGTCGTCCATCTTGTGATTTCGCATTACACCAGATGGCGGAGGACACTCGTTTGCAAGCTGTGACAGAATATAAATATCGACCCACAAACTTTTATGTGAGCCGCCAAGTCCGGAAAATAAAATAAATAGTGGTAAAATTAATCCAGACTATAGGCTAACGGATTCTCATGGAATTTTTTCTCTCGCCAATCTTAACCCAACAACAAATGTAATTTTTTAAAAACAATTCTTACAAAATTTGATTCTTCCTACATTATTAATTTATTAAGCATAAAAATTGAAGACTTCCCTCGAAGAAAGATGCAGTCAAAATGTAGTGTGGCATTTTTTTTATGGAACACTCTTTTAGCAAAGTTCAATCCGGTTGTAAACGTTGTCACGTAGTTAGCAGTATGACGAGTAAACCCTACTTACTGCGTAAATTTAACAATATTACACAAATAGCCATGAATATTTCATTAATTTTAACTCCTTAAAATCGCCCATGCAGAAAATGTTTACACCATTTTTCGAGGGAAGTTCTTCAATTCTATAATACGTGTGTAGATATATTTTTTTTTCGTTGGAAAACTGAATTTATGATACCAGGTTATTTAAAAGCGTCAAACAGCAGTGAAAAAAACAATTCATAATCGTAAGTTATTTCATTACGTGCTTGCGTATTGTTGTATAATTTGTCACCAATTTAAATAATATCTACTGATTCATTTTTCTATGACTGTTTAAAACTTGAAAAAATATTAAACTAATATATTTTACAAGATACATTGCCAGTTTAAATATTAATTACATTGTATGGTATACATTGCGATGAACCAAATACGGCCTAGGCTAGGGTCAATTTTTATTTTCGAGTTTCAGGTAAACCACACTTTCTAATTGTCGGATTTCGCTGATTTTTTTTTAGAATATCTTCCTCAGTTTATTTTAATAACATAATATATTGAGTTCCGTTGTGGACATAGAAAATTGCGATCTTGTATGTTACGATGCAAGGTTGGGAAGTGGTTTTTACAGAAGCGAAGAAAATGTTTAAAAACCAAGCGACAGCGAGGTTTTTAATTTCCGAGATTCTGTAAAACACTTCACAAACGTGCGTTGCAAGATTATTTTTTTGCTCGATGGTGTTTTCAAAATAATAGATAATAGTAAAATAATAACATCTTTATTGGAAATATTTGCGTTCATTACAAATAACTGACTAACGTTAACAGTGTGGACAGTGTTTATTAGTTTAACCTACAGGAGGCCGTTACACCATTCAGTGATAAAATGGCGACAAGTACGTATTTATTGTTTTATATTGTTTCAAATAAAGTTCAGTTCATTTAAAATGCAGTGATTTGTTTCGTATAATGTATATTAACACTACCTTTTGGATATTTTTTGTATATACATTGTACATAATATACATAAATGGCAGTGGTTTCACTTCCCATACGTGGTTTGTAATATGTAATATTACAGTATAGTTATTTTATTACAGTATGGTATTTAGGTTGGCAACCCCAAAATGTAGGACGTTGAACTTTCAATCATGGTCCTCATTGCTGTAAGTACGACAAAACGCACTATCGCGCAAAATCGATTTTTAAATTTTCATTTGAGGTGAACTCCTACACCTTATGGTCTGATTTTGCTGGTTAACTAACTCGACCTTGCTTTTTTAATAAATTGCTAATATGCCAATTTTGGTTTCGACGAAACAGAAATCGAGGCCGTTAGGGACACAAACACACACACACACACACACACACACACACACACACACACATATATATATATATATATATATATATATTTATTTATTTATTTATTTATTGTCTTGGTCATGGTCATGTTCGGTATCAACTAAATAGGATCGGTGAAGATCTGTAACAATTTTTCAGAAAACATTTCATGAGAACAATCTCAATAACTTCATTCGCTAAAAAAACTATTAATTTATTTAAATGTAAAATATAGTTAATGTTAATATTTGGATCAGGTGTGTATTTACTGAACATTTTCTATCTGATTTAGCGATATAAGTAAAATAATAATGTGATCAACAAAAATGCGAAGGCCAAAGAATTGTTTGTTGTGGAATTGATGAGTTCCAAATTCCAGAACAACCTTGCGAAGGTCAGGTTACAGAAGCGCAGCAGAGTCAAGTTATACCAGTTACATTTAGTTTCTTTCCTCGTAAAGATATATCATATTATTTCAGCCAGGTATCTATCATCACTTTTGTAAGTACAACATGTTTTTACAAATCATTTCGAACCACCGCACCGTCGAGTTTACTAAACAAAGTTAAAATTATGGTAACGTATCTGAGAAACTCAGTCGTTCTCAACTAAAAACGAGGATGAAATGCATTTAGAAAGGTCTCCGAAGTTTTTTTTTTTTAATCTGAGGATGATTGAGATTTCCAGATGTGTTATTATCATATTAACAACATATTTGTTATACGTTTCAAATGTAGCAATTATAATGAGTTATTAAGAAAAAACTCCATATCGCGACAGGCCTACCAATCGGCAGCCGGCCTCACATCCATATGTGTTAATCACAAAGGTGGATGATCATCCAGTCGGTATCAGGGTGAATGTGGTCAGCATGCCAGGTCACCCAGCGATTGCTGGTTTTCTCAACTTGGAACCACTAGGTACCCAATTTTCTTATAATACTAGTTGGGCACCGATCCCATACTGATCAAAATTCCAAGAGAAAATTCCTTCCCCCGTGGGAACTGCTACCCGCGCAAGTCCTTGTAGATGCACCAAGGCATCGCTACTGCACGGGAGTTTTAACACTATAGGACTCCGCAATGTCCTATATACCTAGTAATATTGGATCTCTGTCTGAAGCCCTAACTGTGCATCCGTGATATGTGCAGTACCAATTATCTCGATAAACGTTTATGGTTTTAGTGATGGCTGTGATATTCAATTCTTATCGGATATCAACATTTCGTTTAAGATCAGAAAGACTGTAGCCAGCTAGAGGTCATAGTAGTCTTATCTCAGCAGCTTCTATTCTTCGGAGTTGATTTGATGTCGAAGTCCATGTTACTGAACCATATACCAAAGTTGGGACTGTCATTGTTTTATAGAATTTCAAAATTGTCTCTGGTTTGACTTTTCCTAATAATGTTGATTTTATTGTACCTAAAAATTGTCTAAATTTGGTTAATTACACACAACAACAAATTTGAACTTTTTGTCGCTCACAGAAATGAAAATAGGTGATTTTAGTTAATTGGCATGCGCTGATTTAGAATTTGAAGTCCGTTTTTCTCTATCATCTAACAGTTTTTTGCGAGGACGTGTTGAACATTTTTCGTTATATTTCGCATATTATTGCTTATCTGCACTTAGTTTCAATCTTTTTTTTTTTTGCAATAATATTGCTAGAAGCAATTGATCTAGGCCTATGTAAAACCAAATCATATAAGATCCAAAAAGTTAAAATATTTTTTTTTCTAAGAAGGATAAATAAGTAGTTACGTTACAACACATGCTTAAATTGTAGCAAAAAATCTTACCTTTCAAAACTTCTTCCTGGAGATGACTTAACACCGATAAGATGGCTCCGAAACGTCTGTGATAAGTTACCAGCAGTAATCAGCAAGCATGTTGGTCACTGATTTCCATTTATAACGCCTATCCATTTCTAAAATGTCTTCGTGGAACCTTTTGCCATGTTCATCACTGACGTCACCCAAGTTCGGTGAAGAATCACTATGTTTAACAGGTCGCATGGCTGACTGCATATTTGGACACTGAAGAGAATGCTTATTTTTTTAAGTGAAACCAGATATATTGACCATACAGAAATAAGTCAGTGATGTGGTCCGTAAGTTCCCTCCACTACATTGAAACATTGAAATGGCAAATGGCATGCACGAATGCGAACCTTTTAACCACCCTATTAAAATCCTTTGGCAGTTTGTACAGCAAAAATTGGGGGCCCAATATTTATCAGTATCTCCAAATTTACTATAGTTCCCAAAATACAAATTGTACACATTTATAATTAGTTCTGCGCTGAGATTTTGTACAATACTCTCCACATACGTAACAGAATAAATTAGGAGAATTCTTACAGCGCGCGAGACATTGCAAAATTATAAAAACACTAAAACTTGCATATTAAAATATATTATAGTATATTGTTTTAATATAATTTCTTTATAATGATACACAATAATGCATATATCGACACTTCACAATCACAATGATGTAATGTAAGATGAACTGTACAGAACGAGGTATTTCAAGTCATTACTTCACTTATTT